>NMUG010001218.1:0-18537 GCA_002855965.1 Monotropa hypopitys
AATAATTGATGTTAAATTGAGATAACCTCGCATGCTTCGTTTAAATTAAAAGTATGATTGATTCAATGTATGTTTAGATACATGTTAGCATGCTTTGGTTGTGGTTGGTATAATATGGATGTATGATCACATGATGACTGAATTTGAATATGATTAGATTCATGATAATCACTGTTAATTCATGTATATTCACATGATCATACTTAGTTTCAATGATGTGGATGCATTACTTGTCGATGATGAAAATATGCAAGCATAGTTCTACTTGTATGCTCTACGTTGATAAAGATGTGGTGGTTAATGATGTGACATCCCATACGCATATTTTCATAATGATATTGTGTGATGATAAAAGAAGATGAGATGGATGTGATTTCATGGTGCATGCATACATTCACATGCAATTGCACAACGATGTTGACTAGTGGAGCAGGATGTCCTCCATAGCCTTGTTTAATGATGAATGATGAAGTTGGCTAGTGGAGCAGGATGTCCTCCATAGTTTTATTTATTGATGACTTAATGTTGGCTAGTGGAGCGGGATGTCCTTCATAGTGTTATTGATGATTGACGATGTTGGCTAGTGGAGCGGGATGTCCTCCATAGTCTTATTGATGATTGATGATGTTGGCTAGTGGAGCGGGATGTCCTCCATAGTCTTGTTTTGATGATGATGACGGAAGCTTCCAAAGATATTAAAAAGACGCATATCATATATATATGCATTGGTGCATTTACCTTGTTGTTTGGACTACTTGTGGGGAGAGGAACAACCCCTTTCGTTTACTTTCTTGTTTTGGACTACTTGCGGGGAGAGGCACAACCCCTTCGTTTCTCTTTTATTGTTGTAGCATATAAATCTCTTTTCTATATAGTTTGTGAATCTGACACTCCTGGATATTGTTGCCTGCTTTGTGTTGTGGCATTTTATCTAGGTAAGGAGGCTTAGCGGTTCATTGCCAGTCATTCAGACTCTTTCCAGTAGGAGTCCTTTTCTCAGTTGCAGCTTTTAGCACTTGTTTCCTCTGCCAGTTGTAGGGTGAGGATGGAGAGATTTTATATGCAGTCTATTGTTTACTTTTATAGTGGACTATCAGTTTTTGTTTTGGGACCTTGTTCTGGGTCATTTCTTTTGAGTTTAGACTGTCACACTTGTTACTAGTTTGTGTTGGAGTTTTACATTTAGTATCCTTCTATTCTGCTGCATAATTTTATTAAAAATAAAGAAAATTTTTTTATAGTGTTTTGAAAAAGAAGATCAAGTAGCCCTTGTCAGTATTTTATATGTGACGATTCGTAGCCGGATTATAATATTTCTATTAATCTGGGACGGGTCGTTACAACCGACTGGTGAGATGGAACTGCTGGATTGATGGAATGCACCCGACTAATCAGAAATTATTATCTTTTTAACAAAATTTTAAATGTACATCATTGATACAAATCAATGATAATATTTTCTAAGGTTGAGGGCATTCCATGGTTTGTCGACAGGCATGCCGTCCATCTCCTCCAGCTTTTAGGCTTCTTTGCCGACGACTTTTGTGATTCTGAACGGACCCTCCCAATTGGGTATGAGCTTATGTTTCTTGCTTTTCAGGACCACCTTCCGGAGTACTAGCTCGTCTGGTTTGAATACCCGGAGATGGACATTTTTGTTGAAGCCCCTGGCTACCTCTTGTTGATAGGAGGCCAACCTGATCCTGACAGACTCCTTTTTCTTCTGCGAGATCCAGGTCGGCAGCCAGGGTAGAGTCATTTGTTGGTTGATCAAAGTGTTGCATCCAGATGGTGGGGAAGCCTGCCTGTATAGGGATGACGACCTCCATGCCAAAGGCCATAGAATAAGGAGTCTGGCTGGTTGATCGACGTGGCATGGTCTTGTAGGCCTAGAGTACATGTGACAGATCTTCTTCCCATTTCCCCCTCTTTGACTCCAGCCTCCTTTTGAGTCCAGCTGAAATGGTTTTGTTAAATGCTTCGGCCTGGCCATTGTATTGGAGATAGTAGGAGGTGGAGTTGAAGAATCTGATGCCAAGCTCGTCCCATGTGTTGGAGACAAGGTCGCTGACGAACTGAGTGCCGTTGTCCGACACTATAGCGTATGACACGCCGAATCTAGAGATGACGTTCTTCTATATGAAGCGTTTGACGTCGACAACTGCGATTGTGATGAGGGGTTCGGCCTCCACCCATTTGGTGAAATAATCTATTGCCGTGATGAGGAATTTGAACCTGCTCGGAGCAGTTGGGAGCTTGCCAACTATGTCGATGTCCCATTGGGCGAATGGACAAGGACTTGTAACTAGTTGTAGGTCCTATGCTAGATAGTGGATTTCCGGAGAAAACAGCTGGCACTTGTGGCATGTCCGAACATAGTCTTCAACATCCTTTTGCATCTTTGGCCACCAGTACCCTTGGATGATTGCTCGATGGGCTAGAGATCGCCCGCCGGAGTGACACCCCCCACTATTGGAGTGTAGCTCTTGAAGAATCCCTGGAACTTGAGCTGAGTGGACACAGAGCAGATATGGGCCAATCCTGGACCATCGGTAGAGGGCCTTTGTTGGAGACAACCAAAAGTTTGCTGCCTTGCAACGGACACGATGGGCCTCACAATGATCCTCTGGCAATGTATCTATTTTGAGGAAGGCCAGTACTTTATCCATCCAGCTGGGTCCGTCGAATATATTGTTTACCTCTATGAATGGAGGCTCGTAGCTTGGTTGTGAAATTGAGCTGAAAGAAATCGACCACTGTCCGGAGGGGGCACAAGCGGAGGGCAGCTTGGCTAGAGCGTCGGCATGGGAATTGTGTTCCCTTGAGACTTGCTCTATGCAGAACGTCTTGAATTTCTTCATTTCTTCGATGGCGGAGCTGAGGTACTTGCAAATTCTGTCATCCCTGGCGCCGTACTCCCCGGTCAATTGGTTGACGACTAGTTGAGAATCGCTATAGACGAAGATATCCTCAACCCCAATGTTAATGGCAAGACGGAGTCCGGAGATCAAAGCATTATATTCCACTTCGTTGTTGGAGGCCAGATATTCAATAGACATGGCATTTTCATTGATAATCCCTCCAGGAGAAACAAGAACAATGCCTGCACCGGAGCCCCTGTTGTTTGATACGTCGTCGACATGCAGTCTCCAAGTGTCCCCGTGGAAGAACTGCCATTGTTCTGCCGGACGCTGGGCACAAGCATCGGAACGTCGTAGAGGCGGAGCAGCAGATGAGGAGGCAGCCTACAGATCTTCGTCATTAGTCAGAGACTCTGTCAGGGCTTCTTAAGGGACGACCCCCGGAGAGAATTTTGCAACGAAGTCGGCCAATACCTAGGCTTTGATGGCCGTCCTGGGCTGATATTTGATATCGAAGTTGGCCAGTTCGACAACCCATTTTGAGATCCGTTTGGAGAGGTCAGCCTCCTGCAGGACTGCCTTTAGCGGGTGCTCTGTCAACACCGTAATAGTGTGCTGCTGGAAATATAGGAGGAGTTTTCTGGAAGTAGAAACCAAGGCAAGAGCAAGTTTTTCAAGTGGTAAGTACCTGGTTTCGACAGGAAGGATAGTTTTGCTAGTGTAGTAGACCGGTTAGTGCTCCGTTCCCTCAGCTCGGCAAAGAACAGAACTAACAGCATACTGAGAGACTACTAGATAAAGGAGGAGAGGCTCCATGTCCTTTGGCGTGACTAGAACCGGAGGGCTGGAGATGTATTGATTTAGATTCCGGAGGGCCTGGTCGCATTCTTCTGTCCATTTATAGCTACGTCGTCTGGTTGTGATTGCTTGGAAGAATGGTCAGCAAAGATCTGCGACCGACTGATGAATCTGTTGAGGGTTGCTGCCATGCCAGTTAGCCATTGAACTTCTTTGATGGTGGACAGAGGCCTGAGGCTGGACACTGCGGTGACCTGGGAGGGGTCCACTTCTATTCCCCGGTTTGTGATAAGATAGCCAAGGAACTTGCTGGACCCTACACCGAAAGCGCACTTCTCGGTGTTGAGGCGGAGTCTATGCCTTTTTAGAATCTCGAAGACTTCTGTCAGGTGCCGTGTGTGATCGGTCGCCCACTTGCTCTTAACGACCATGTCATCAATGTAGGCCTCCATCGTGTCCCTGATCTGTCGAGAGAACATCCGAGAGGCCATCCATTGATAAGTGGCTCTGGCATTTTTGAGGCCGAAGGGCATGAATTTGTAGTCGTAGACCACCTTGGGCGTGATGAAGGCCGTCTTCTCTATGTCTTCCTCCGCCATCGAGATTTGGTGGTAGCCCCTGTAAGCTTCCATGAAACTAAGTCTCTGGTGTCCGGAAGTAGCATCGACCAATTGATCGATCCTGTCTAAAGGGAAGCAATTTTTGGGCAGGCATCATTGAGATTTGTATAGTCGACATAGACTCGCCACTTACCGGACTTCTTCTTGACAACAACTGTGTTGGCCAGCTAGGTGGGATATTGGACTTCCCGGATGGCGTTGGCTTCTAGCAACCGATCCACTTCCTCAACCACTGGTTGTGTGCCAGAGAAGAGCATCATGGTCTTTGGACGATGGGATGCCAATAGGGATCGACGTTCAGCTTATGACAGATGAATGGCGAGTCCACGCCGGGCATCTCGTACAGAGTCCAGGCAAAGACCTCAATGTTGGCTTTCAAAAATTCTACCATCTCCTCTTGACCCGGCTTGGAAAGAGAGGATCCAATGAGGAATGACCGACTACCGTCTTCACTGATTGGCACTGAAATGAGCTCTTCAATTGCTTTGTCGGCTACTAGAGCGCCAACATCGTCAAGAACTGGGGCATCCAGGACTTCTACTCACTGAACCTGCTTCACCTCTTTGTTCTCCCAGACAACTGAGATATAACATTGCTTTGATGCCGCCTGATCGCCATAGATATCCTCCTGCCGTCTGGTGGCTCCCACGAATCAGACAACTTAGTGATAGGTGGAGGCGATCACCTGCATGGAATGGATCCAGGTCTGGCCAAGAATGGCGTTGTATGGACTTGGAACGTCGACGACAATGAACTCCATGTCGACTATTTTGGATCCTTCCTGGGCCGGGAGGGTGATTTTGCCGAGTGGCCAGATATGAGCTCCATTAAAACCAACGAGTGAGATGTCAGCATGCTACAAATTGTTAGCAGAAAGTTTGAGGGCTTGAAATAAAGAAAAATACATTACCTCGGTGGAGCTACCATGATTGATGAGAATGCATAGGACGTTAGCCGGTCTGACGTGGAGAGTGATGACCAAAGCGTCGTTGTGCGGCAGCTAGACTCGCTCAAGATCCTTTTCCGTGAATGTGATGGACCATCCCGACTGCTCGGAAGGATACTTTCGCTTAGAGGCAGATCCGACCGTGAGCACTTGCTTTGCAGCAAAGGTTTGATCGATTTCTGCTCAGAGACGGACAGTAGCTTCCTTGTTGAGTGGGCCGTGAATTACGTTTATCATTAGGACGTCTTCCTCTAGCTGAATGGTACGTCCGGTCCTTTGAGCCATCTCCTGCATCCTCTGATGGTCGATCCACTGGGCTAAGTGGCCCTGCTGCACTAGGAGCTCCAAGTATGACTTGAAGGGTTTGCACCCGGTCGTAAAGTGTCCCTGCTCCTTGTGGTAGGTGTAGTGAATCCGCTTGTCCTTTGTTTTGCCGGCCATTCCGAGTTTGTGGTCCGGACATGCGAAGAACGACTGGTTCTCGATGTGCTTCAAGACCACGTAGATTGGCTCGATAAAAACCGTTGTCTCGGAAGTAAATTCGTGAGCCTTCGAAGCCTTTGGGCCCCTTCTTCTACCATCTTTGACAATGTTCACCTGCCTATGGCTTCTTGTCGGTAGTGGTGCTTGAGACTGCTGATCCGGGCACTGAGCCGCCCGTTCAGCGAGGAGATCTTCTAACTGACAGAATTTCTCCACCCGGAGCATGAGGTCATCCATGTCCTTTGATGGGTAGAGGGCGAGATTAGTGAAGATCCAGCTACTACTGGCCAGGTCATTCTTGAAGGAGGAGGAGGCCATCTGGTCGCAACCCTGGATTTCGTTGAAGAGCTCCCTGTACTGCTCAGAGTACTGCCAGAGGCTCTCGTCTCGATGCTTCTTGAGGCTGATCAAGGCATCGACCTGCTTGGTTTGCTTACTACTGGTGACAAATCGGGCCATGAAGGTTCTCTTAAGGTCTCGGTAGCATAAGATGCTACATGAAGGGAGCTTGTTGAACCAAAGAGAGCCCAAAGTGCCAAGGCTGGTGGGAAATACTTTGCACATAATACAGTCGTCAGTGGTGTAGATAGAGATGATCTGTCTGAAGTATATGATGTATTACCCAACTTAAAAAAATACGTCATTAATTTAATTAAATGTTCGATAATAGTTTTATTGAGCAAAATGTGAATTTGGAAGTTAAGTTAGATTGTTAAGAAAATATATTGAATAGGCTGTTATTAGCCAAGGCAAGAAAATTAATAACTTAGAGAATTTCGAAAATCATTCTTATTTGTGTCTAAACTGTTGGCGTAACCGGTAGCCCAAGAAATAATGTAACCGGTTGCGCATGTAAGGATCAGACAGGCTGGTTTGTCATTTTGGCTGTTCGGTGGAAATTGACATTTTGTGTTTTATTATTTTTGGGGGAAATTGGTCCAGCACATCTTCATTCTCAACCAAAAACAGTCGAGAGAAAGAGAGATTCACTGAGAGGGAGAGAAATGAAGAGGGAGAAAGAGGGTTTCGATTATTTTTGAGGAAATTGGATGAAATTAAAGCCGTGGATCCAAAATAAATCGGTAAGAACATCGTATTCTGTTGTACTTTGAGTTTAATTTGAGTTTTGAGGTGAGTTCTTCCCGGAATTGTTGTATATATTCAGGGTTCCTCACGTATTTTTGGGTTTTGGTGCGATTAAGAAGTGGGTCTGTGAATTCATTAAAGTTTTGATTCAATTGAAAGCATATATTGTGTGTATAGCTGTAAATGAAAGATTTTGTGTATATCAGTAGTTGTTTTAATAGATTCATGGCTGTATGGAACCTCTGGTTTTATGAAATTCGAAGGGAAAATGACGATGAACAGTAACTTGAACGATTCTGAGATTTCTCTCAGCGAAGGCGTAACCGGTAGCGCCCATTTTGGCGTAACCGGTAGCCCAATGTTCAGTAGTTTTGTACAGAGTGGTTACAGACATAACATAACCGGTTGGGGATTTTTATGTGTAACCGGTTGCGGTTCATGGGGCGCAACCGGTAGCGAGTTTAAGGGGAACCGGTTACGGGTTCAGTGCATTTTTCTGGCAGATTGTTTGGAACTCATTATTTAAGGTTTAAACATATGGAAAATTAATAATATGAGGAAAAAAGAATGATAAATTAATGTTATTAAAAATAAATAATAACATAGAGGCGTGTGTGAGATTAAATGGACATTTTAATGCATTTCAGTCATTTATTTACGCATTTTCAATTATTGTTCAAGCTTTATTATATCGAATATTGATGATTTTTGGCTTGAACAGGTGAAAGACTAGTTGGGATTTAGCCCACTAGAGGGTGTTGCGGAGCTGTAAGATTGTGGTAACAATTGTAAATCCACTGTGAGTATGTTAAATACATTGTAATTTAAATGCAATATCTGAAATGCATGTGTAATGAGGATGTGTGTGGGCAGACATGCCAAGAGTACCAACTACGGTCGCTCTCAGATATCATATGCATAGTGTTTCTGTCTGTATATGTGGTGTGGAATATTTACCGTGATTTCTACTTGTTTTTAAATTTCAATGTATCTTACATACTCTGTGTTGGCCGCTTGGTAAACACAGGTTTTGGAGGAGATGCTGGAGAGTTGCTATGGTTCCTTGGTTCACTACTGGTTCAGGAGTAGAGTCTGTCTTTGAGGACGTAGTTAGACTCACACGTGACTAGATGCGTACGTCAATCCCAATGTACGTTGATCAGGGCTAGTGTAGTTGCTTTTATTTTATTTAAAGCATGTTGTAATAATTTGATTACAGTTGTTTATTTCCGCTGTAGTAGTTTATTTTTGTGTAATAAACAGTTAGTGTAGATTTCTTTTCTGCTATAGAAATCTTTGTTAAGCATGATTGAGTTAGAGAATTGGTGTTGGATTCCCTTAAGGAGGATTAAATCGTGGTATTCATGCTTGTAGGTCGCAGGCCCGCCTGTTTACATCCTGTGTTAGTTGAGTATTCGGGGCGGGGTGTGACAGCTTGGTAACAGAGCTAGAGTTGTGTCTAGTCTCTTGATGTGGTAGAGTGTTGTGGAACCATGTAGTGGACCTGTGAGTGATGTGTAGGTCGAATTAGGGATTATGTGTTAAGATTTTTCCTAGCTGTTGTGATATTGTGATTGTTTTCCACGTGGACTATAAAATTTCTGGCAGGGAATTTATAATGACAAGAGAAGATGAATATTTCTCAGCATGTGTTCTTTAAAAGACAGGGAAGCTGGGAATGAATATATCTACAACAGATGATTCTGAGATGGGATTTGTGGTCAGAATGGTTATAGCTGGCAATTGGAAATCTGGGGAAATCAATGGTGGTAGTTGAAAATGGGAAATGTTATTTTTCAGATCTTGAAGACGGAAAAGACAGAATTCAGAAGCTCTGATAGCAGATGTTTACAAGGCAAAGAGTGGGAATTTTGTGAAATGAAGATATTCAGTAAATTGGGAAATGGGTTGACAGTAATCTACTGAAAGTTAATGAATGACAATTAGAGTCTGCGATTAGACAGGGGTGATCAGTCAATGTTTTAGAAACTGAAGCATCTTCAGTCGTTGATTCAGGTATTTCTGAAATTCAGAATAATATTGAAATTTGATGTTATTTCTCATAATGGTATTCTTATATGAATCTGGGTTGAAGCATATGTGGTCGTGTCAAAACTTGATATATTCTCATCTGTGAGGAATGCATACATCTTTGGGAGATATTATAGTGGATCAACACCAGCGAGAAATGTTGTCGAAGGCTGGAAATTTCTTTATTTGGGGTCTGAGATTGGAGATATTTTTGTGCAAGGGATTCCTATCTATAAATACTGAATCCATTGAAGAACTTGGGTGATGTTTGGATATCGGTTTGTAAACTGCAAGAGTTCTTTGGAAAATTCTGGAAGAGTGAGATCGGATTGATTGAGGATGTAATCTGAGTTCTACGGTAGCTGATATTGAGATTAATGAAGATTCTAAGGAATTGGATGTGGAATGTGAGAAAATGGTTAGAATTCTGATATCTGGGTTTTCTGGGAGTGGATGAATTATCTTGAAGAAATATTCACAATATTTTTATTATTTATTTGTCTATTTCTTCTATGATTCAAGAAGAAGTAAGAGTACGGGATCAAATGGTTGCGGGAATGAGTTTTGGGGATTCTGAAGCAGAATTGGCATTTGTTTTTATTATGACAATATTTGAAGGTTCTGAGAACTTATTGAGAATCTATTTCTGCTTTGATTGAATTTGGGAGTTTTAATAATCTTGGGTTGGTATTCTGAGAATCTGGGGTTATTAGTTATATGCGAGAATCTTGGATTATCTTTCTACAGTATCAGATATCTGGAAAGAGATGGGATATTTCTCTATATTATCAGAGATCGGGAAGTTTGTTTATACTGGTGTCATCTTTGTTCTAAGAATATTTTTCTTGACAAAGACTGGGGATGTCTATTCTGTGTTGGGATATTTGTTTGAGCTGGGATATTCTGATCTGAGATGATGGGAAGAGATTATATCTTATATCGGATATGAATATCTTATTCTATGATATTCTGGAAAGGCTAATGGATAGTCTATCTTGGTATTCTGATATCGAGCGGACAAATTTCTTAAATTGTGCATAGGATTTCTTATTTATAGAATTTGGATATTTTATTAACCTTATTGGGATTCTGGAATTCTTTATTGGCACGAATCTGTGCCATATTACTATATTAATCCTATTTGACAAGAGCAGCAGTCCGAGGGAGTTCTTATTCTGATAAAGATGATTTGGAAATTCAGAATTAGGGAACAAATATTCTTATTTTACTGCGTTCTGGTATTCGGGTATTCTATATCGAAACTGGATATACTGAGTATTCTGGGTTATGATTTAGTGGGCTGGTTATAGAGATGAGTGGATATCTTGTGTTTGTTATTTGAAATTCAGAAATGGTATATCAGTGGTTGTCATATTTTTGGATTTCTGTTATCTATATTGGCGGAATTATATATATTGTACGGGATGGATGAAGTCAGAAATTATTTATTCTCTAGCAGATTAATATATCAGTTTCAAGTTGCAGATGCAATATATTTCCGATATGGTATGGTACGCGGAGTTGTTGAATATTTATTTATTGAGAAGATATTTGTAGAGTTCAGATATTGAGTTTCTGAGTTTGGTATAGTGGGCAATAACAGTGTTGGAAAATCTGTGAATGGATTGAAGCGGTACAGTAAATTGTTAGTGAATCGATCATCGATGACTCGGAATGAAAGTGGGAATCAGTTTGGGAATGTGATTTGTGATCTGGTGTAAGAAATCAAGATTTGAATCAAATGTCAGTTTGAGACGTGGATGTTCAGTTTTGGGAAAAGAGGAGAAACAGTTCAGAAATAGCGGGATTTGGATGAGAAATGTGGTTGTGAAGAGTATGATACAACAGAGTGAGATCCGGTAGCCGGGAGGTTCCGCGGGTTCAGGTATTCTAAATTTCGAGGACGAAATTTTCTAAGTGTGTGAGAATTGTAATACCCGACTTAGAAAAATACGTCATTAATTTAATTAAATGTTCGATAATAGTTTTATTGAGCAAAATGTGAATTTAGAAGTTAAGTTAGATTGTTAAGAAAATATATCGAATAGACTGTTATTAGCCAAGGCAAGAAAATTAATAACTTAGAGAATTTCGAAAATCATTCTTATTTGTGTCTAAACTGTTGGCGTAACCGGTAGCCCAAGAAATAGGTGTAACCGGTTGCACATGTAAGGATCAGACAGGCTGGTTTGTCATTTTGGCTATTCGGTGGAAATTGACATTTTGTGTTTTATTATTTTTGGGGGAAATTGGTCCAGCACATCTTCATTCTCAACCAAAAACAGTCGAGAGAAAGAGAGATTCACTGAGAGGGAGAGAAATGAAGAGGGAGAAAGAGGGTTTTGATTATTTTTGAGGAAATTGGATGAAATTAAAGCCGTGGATCCAAAATAAATCGGTAAGAACATCGTATTCTGTTGTAATTTGAGTTTAATTTGAGTTTTGAGGTGAGTTCTTCCCAGAATTGTTTCCTCACGTATTTTTGGGTTTTGGTGCGATTAAGAAGTGGGTCTGTGAATTCATTAAAGTTTTGATTCAATTGAAAGCATATATTGTGTGTATAGCTTTAAATGAAAGATTTTGTGTATATCAGTAGTTGTTTTAATAGATTCATGGCTGTATGGAACCTCTGATTTTATGAAATTCGAAGGGAAAATGACGATGAACAGTAACTTGAACGATTCTGAGATTTCTCTCAGCGAAGGCGTAACCGGTAGCGCCCATTTTGGCGTAACCGGTAGCCCAATGTTCAATAGTTTTGTGCAGAGTGGTTACAGACATAACATAACCGGTTGGGGATTTTTATGTGTAACCGGTTGCGGTTCATGGGGCGCAACTGGTAGCGAGTTTAAGGGGAACCGGTTACAGGTTCAGTGCATTTTTCTGGCAGATTGTTTGGAACTCATTATTTAAGGTTTAAACATATGGAAAATTAATAATATGAGGAAAAAAGAATGATAAATTAATGTTATTAAAAATAAATAATAACATAGAGGCGTGTGTGAGATTAAATGGATATTTTAATGCGTTTCAGTCATTTATTTATGCATTTTCAATTATTGTTCAAGCTTTATTATATCGAATATTGATGATTTTTGGCTTGAACATGTGAAAGACTAGTTGGGATTTAGCCCACTAGAGGGTGTTGCGGAGCTGTAAGATTGTGGTAACAATTATAAATTCACTGTGAGTATGTTAAATACATTATAATTTAAATGCAATATCTGAAATGCATGTGTAATGAGGATGTGTGTGGGCAGACGTGCCAAGAGTACCAACTACGGTCGCTCTCAGATATCATATGCATAGTGTTTCTGTCTGCATATGTGGTGTAGAATATTTACCGTGATTTCTACTTGTTTTTAAGTTTCAATGTATCTTACATACTCTGTGTTGGCCGCTTGGTAAACATAGGTTTTGGAGGAGATGCTGGAGAGTTGCTATGGTTCCTTGGTCCACTACTGGTTCAGGAGTAGAGTCTGTCTTTGAGGACGTAGTTAGACTCACACGTGACCAGATGCGTACATCAATCCCAATGTACGTTGATCAGGGCTAGTGTAGTTGCTTTTATTTTATTTAAAGCATGTTGTAATAATTTGATTACAGTTGTTTATTTCCGCTGCAGTAGTTTATTTTTATGTAATAAACAGTTAGTGTAGATTTCTTTTCTGCTATAGAAATCTTTGTTAAGCATGATTGAGTTAGAGAATTGGTGTTGGATTCCCTTAAGGAGGATTAAATCATGGTAATCATGCTTGTAGGTCGCAGGCCCGCCTGTTTACATCCTGTGTTAGTTGAGTATTCGGGTCGGGGTGTGACATATGAGGTGGGTGTAGGCATCCGTCTTAGGATCATACTTCGTGAACTTTGGCAGGTTGAAGCCCGAAGGGAGAGTCACTAGCTCAATTTCTGGGATGAAGGGGGAGAGACTGAGTTTCCAGAGCCTAGCATCAACAGATGCCCTCTGTTGGACAGCTCTCTTTTCTGGGCTGGGAGCCATCTGACTCCGACAATAGTTCAGATGGTCCCTGAGGTCTCTAGGGGGAGGGGAGTCGTGACCTCTGCGATGCCTTCTTTTGCGATTGGATGAGTCATCTGCTCCATGATGCCTACCGGATCACTGATGGTCCCTCCTCCGGCAGCGCCTGTAGTCTACTTCTGAAGTTTCCATAGGCTGGGTCTCTAGTGAAGTGGCTTTAGCAGGGACCAAGTTTCTATCATCCAAGAGGTAGAGAGTCTCGCGAGATCTTTCGGATTGAGAACTGGATATAACACTGGCTGAGGGTCGGTGCCTAGAGGACCGGGTGTGATGGCCTCCCGACTGGTGCTCACAGATGTGGGATCGGCAGACTACCTTTCCTTTGTCTGAGCGGCCATGACCATTCAACCTTCCCCGTCGCTGAAGGTCCGACTGCCTCCTCATATGCTCAGAGTCAGTCTGCAACGCTGTTTCGAGGGGGGCTGGAGGATAGTAGAGGGGACTACCAGCAAACCTTACCAGCTGGTCCTTTAGGAAAGCAATCTACGAATCCTTCTGGCAGAGCTGCTCATCGGGGTGTTGGGAAGTGGACCCCAACAAAGCTGGCAGAGGGTCTTGAGCAGAAGTGAATGTCGGCGGGGGAGCAAGAGGTAACCGACGGTGATGGTGGTCGCGAGCATCGTCCACAACCATCGTGGAGGAAGTAAGCACTGAGGTAAGAGATGGATATGGAATCACCTTAGTCTGAGGACGTACTGATATGGAGTCTCTCTAGCAGAATTGCCAATTGTGGTGACCGGTATCCGGATAGGTCTACGACTTCCTTTGTGCTAGTCTGGATGGTAGAGAATGGGTACTTCAGACGGCGGAGCGGGTCACCTGTAAGAGAAAAGGGGTTCACCTGCTTGGCTCCTGCAAGACAAGGGTCAGTGCCCACCGGTCGGTAGTGACCGAGAGGGGCCTACGATGGCTAAGTCAGTAACGGTGGGAGAAAGGCAATCGGAAACTGAGAGAGCATTCGGAGAGAGTCAGGATCAGATCCCGTGAATAGTACCTCAATGGGAGTATTTATAACCCAACCTGACTTGGCGCCAAAGATGAAAGCGTGTGATGCACACAGGGAGGGGGTACCGGTGCTGACATCTGCCCTACTGTGCTGTTGGGCTATCGGGTTGACCCGAGCCATGTCAACAGTTGTACGGACAAGCCCCAGAATGCCGCTATTGCCAAAGGTCATAGTTCCCTGTCGTTGCCGATGGTGGACCCGTCTGGCATAAGACCATCCGTCGGTGGGAGTTGTGGCCTTCTTTTAGTGGGGAGTGGACATGTTGGGCTTCCCTGACGTCCGGGTTGGATATACTAGAGGTTGAATAAGACCGTATGGCCGGCCGGTCTGGCTCCTTCAGGCATCCGGTGAGTCTACTTGGATGCTAAAGGACACACGATGAACCGCCGGTTCTGTCCCTCAGCTGTAGAGATAGATTTACCAGAGGTCCGTGAGGCCGTCGGCCCTGGACTGGCCGACTAATCCAGAAGTGAGGGTCCAGACCATACCCAGTTGAGGTCCGGATACTACATTTTGTAAGTGCACATACTTTACATTTTCAACCAAATCATTATCATAATCAGGAATCAGATTTAATTTAACCATATCATCTATTTTTCTAGTATTAACATGTCCCAAACGATTATGCCATAATGAAAGAGAGTCAATCAAGTAAGCAGAACTAGCAACTGTATTATTGATGTTAAACTTGAACATACCCTCACACAAATAATCTTTCCCAACAAAAGTACCATTCTTAGACAAAACAAATTTACCAGACTCAAAAACTAACTTGAAGTGATGCTTATTAAGCAGACTCTCAGATACAAGGTTTTTCCTAACTTCTGGTACATAGTAAACATCAGCAAGCGTAAACATGTTGCCAAATGTGAACTCCAGATCCACTTTTCTTTTGCCCTTGATAACAACAGTCGATGCATTTCCAATGTATATTATCATACCCTCTTCAACTGGTTCATAATTAGTGAAGGCCTTCTTGTCATTGCACACATGCTTCGTAGCCCCTGAATCGATCCACCAGTTTCCGGCATCCTCGATAACATTAATCTCAGATATGACAGCCACAAAGTTACCCTTGGTCTTTGATCCAGATGCCTCTGATTTCTTCCTTTTGGACTTGCAATCCTTTTTTAAATGTCCTGGTTCACTGCAATGCCAACATTCAACCTTTGGCTTTTTCCCTTTCGGGTTATAGCCTCGGTCGTTGCTTTTACCGAATTTCCACTTCTGTTTACCCTTGGTTTTGGACCCTTGCCCTTCCTCAACCATATGAACCTTGGAGTTATTAACCCCATGCTTTTCCTTTTCTTGACATTTTGACTCTTCCTCCATCCGAAGATGGATAGCCAATTGTTCCAGCGTAAGTTCTTCAGTTTTATGCTTAAGACTTTTCTTGAAGTCTTTCCAAGAAGGATGGAGTTTATCAATTGTGGTAGCCATACCAATCCAGGCATGGGCCTGACCCTTTAAGCTGGACCAACCGGCCAATCTAGACCCCACCCCATTATCTCACTGAGTAATCCAGGACCGTTGGCCTCATGGACCTCTGACAATCACTGCAAATTGAAGGACAGAACTGGCAGTTCATCATGTGCCCTTTACATTCGAGATAGTTTCACCGGACACTCGAAAGAGCCAAGCCAGGCTGGCCATGCGGTCTCCTTCAACCTCCGGCGTACCCATCCGGACGTCAAGGAATCCATGCGTGTCCACTCTCCACTGGGAGAAGGAACAACTTCCACCGAAGGATGATCCTATACCGGAGGGGTCCACCATCGGCAGCGACAAGGAATAATGACCTCTGGCAGGTGGTACTCGGGGTAGCCGTACAACTGCTGATGTGGCTCGGGTTAGTCCAGCGGCCCAATAGCACAATAGAGCTGACGTCAGCACCGGACCTACCTCGTGTGCATCGCATGCTTGCACTTTTGGCGCCAAGTCAGAATGGACTATATATACCCCACTGAGTACCATTTACAAGGACCGAATTTCTGGTATCTCTCCGACCGCTCTTTCAGCTTAAAGCTCCCCTCTCCTTCCGTCGCTGACTTATCCATCGGAGGCCCCTCTCGGTCACTGCCGACCGGTGGGCACTCACCCTTGTTTTGCAGGAGCCAAGCATGTGATTTCTTTTTCTCTTATAGGTGACCCGCTCCAGCCATCCGGACGAAGCACAAAGGATCCAGAGAGCCCCTCCAGACTTCAGTCACCACAATTGGTGACTCCACTAGGGATAACTATTCCCAGACTCAGGTGACCAACAGTCTCCCCCTCTCCTCAGTGTCTCCCTCCCTCATGATGGCCGACAACAACTCTCACGATCGCCACCACCGTCGAGTACCTCTTGCTCCCCCTCTGACAACTGATACTGCTACAGACCCTCCCTTAGTTCTATTGGGACCCACCACTCAATAGCCCAACGAGCAGCTCCGTCAGAAGGACTTGGAGATAACCTTCCTCAAGGATCAGCTTGCGAGTCTTGCCAAAGGATCACTCCTGTGCCCCCCATTCCTCTTAACACTTTGCAGACCGATTCAGAGTACACCAGGAGGCGATCCCCCATCCGAGAGCGCCAATCGGGAGGCCGTCATGCCCGATCCCCCAGATATCGACCCTCCACCAGTGCTGTCTCTAGTTCTCGCTCCGGAAGATCTCACGAGACTCTCCATCTCATGGATGATGGAAACTTGGCCCCTGCTAGGGTCGGTTCGCCGGCCACCCAGCCCATGGAAACCTCAGAAGCAAGCCACAGACACCCCCGGTGAAAGGATAATTAGCGCTCCGGAAGACATCGCGGAGCAGGTGACTTCTCCAGTCAGAAGAGAAGACACCCCATAGGCCATGATTCACCTCTCCCCCAGAGACCTCAGGGACCATCTGAACTATCATCAGAGTCAGATGATCCCCAGCCCTGAGAAGAGAGCTTTCCAACAGAAGGTGTCACGCCCCATCCCTGATAACTGTAAAGCTAGCTATTAACAGATGACATGTGGCAAATCATCTACTAAACACAAACCACAATACGACAATTGAAATAAAACTCCACTGATCTGATTATAATACTCAGATGATACAGACTCCAATACAGACTCAAGAAATAAGAACAACACTTTAGTCAACATGACCGATAAAACTCCAATCAATACGACTGAACAACTACTACAACTCAATAATGAAAGCAGACTCAAAGTGAGAGCTAAACATCCTCTCAAATAAAGAAATAAATAAAAGACTCAACACTGACAAACTCGACTGCTGCTGGACTGGACTCTAGCCTCCAATACCTAAAAAGACAGGTACAAGCATGTATCATCGACGACGACTGGTGAATACTAAAATGAAAAGCATAAAAAAAGAAACAAAAATAGCTAAGGATCACCATCTCTTTTAAAATCACACTCACACACCCTTTTCAAAAAAACCTTTTTCTTTTATAAAACCACCTTTTCTCTACTCACACAACACATCTCTTATATATATATAACTCAACTCACCATTTTATCTTTTTTACTCAACAAAAAACACCATTTTATCTCTTTTACTCAACACCAAAACATTCATTTAGATTTCTTTGATAATCACCATAAAATTTGCCAACTCGTGGAATCACCAACTCAAAAATAAGATCAGCTAAGGGTCATTATCGTCCGGTGACCAACCGTTATGTCAGATTGGATACCCTGAGTACATTCTCGGATAAGCAACAAGTAATGATCTAGGGGCCACTACACCAGCCCCAGTGGTAAGGACTAATACCTTTATCTCTAGGTATGTATAATATCATCATCTCAAGTGCACCTCTGTGCATTGCACCACCTGTGCATAATGATCCATAGACCCACCTGATCTATGGCAAGGCTATTGAAGCACTCCAAAATATTATTTTTTATAATTTATAACTTCTTTCTTTTATTTACACCAAAATACACCCCTTTTTACACACACCAAACTTAACACCGTATTTCTCTTTTGAAATTATCACCACTATTTATTTAATACCACATTTAACTCAACACAATATACTCATTTGAAATCTTTTCCACTTTAACACACACCAGGCACCATTTTCTACCTTTTGTTCTCAAAACCCATTTCATCTTTGAAAACACATTTTTAACAAACTTTCATAAATCATCTCATTTGTGATCCATAGGATTTAACACCTTTTCAATCATTTTCAAATCATCACATAATGCATACTATTAAAAGTATATATATATATACTTACTTTAATTTATGAATTTAATAAAAAGTACTCACAAAATATGAAGAACTCCTAAATGGCTTGTTTCCCTTTCCTTTGTACCGAACACGAACACGAAGGCTCACCAACACCTAGAATACACCAATATGCTAAAATAAACTTCTAATAAATTTAACATAAATACCCTACTGATTTGGTATTAAAATTTCTCCAAAAACATGATTTTCCAAAACTTCACATTTTTTCCGAGACTCAAGATATCGGTATCTTTAACTAAGATATCGATATCTTTAAACAGAACCTAAAGATATCAGTTTCTACTCAAGGGGTTTCTGGTTTCTCGTATCCTCAAGATACCGGTATCTTGGCTGATCTAGATATCAGTATCTTACATATACTAAGATATCAGTTTATAAATATTAAGATATCGGTTTATAAAATTCTATCGGGATATCGATTTCAT
>NMUG010001219.1:0-18548 GCA_002855965.1 Monotropa hypopitys
GCGGCGACGCGCGCGTGTGGGAAATTAAGCGATGCGCACATCAGCTTAGTTTCCTCTCACTTGATTGTGACACTAAGTCACACACAATCATAAATAAACCCAACAACCCAACTCACATTTATCAATGTGGGATTGAACACTTTGAGGGTACTCCCCTCAATCGTTCGGACCAACTTTGCGCGACAATATCTCATTCATTATTTGACGGATTTTGACGATTTTTTTTCCGGATCGAACTCCTATTATAGGAGTATCCAACGGAACCGAAAACTCGTTAATCGGAAAACAATTCCCTCGGAAAATAATTTCCAAAATCCGGAAAAACAACAGTTTTTTCCAACATGTTTATATATAGAGAAAAAAGTTGGCAGTTTTTTTTAGGAAAATGCTACTCGGCCAGACCATGGGGCCAGACCCACGGCCAGACCGTGTGGGTTTGGGCCCACACGGGACCCGCACAAATTTTTTGATTACGGGGTTTTGTTTAAAATATTATTTTATGACACCCTGTAAAAAATCAGCTCAATCGGATAATATATAAAATTTCCTTAATCGTTTAAATTTTCTTTCTGGGTTTTGTTTAAATTTCCTTAATGTATAAAATTTTCTTACGGGATTTTGTTTAAAATATTGTTTAATGTATAAGAATTTGTGCGGGTCCCGTGTGTGTCCAGACCCACACGGTCTGGCCGTGGGTCTGGCCAACTCATCTGGTCAAATAGCAAAACTGTTTTTATTATTATTTGGGCCACAATTCCATATCAGGAGTATGAGGTTTCACGTTACCAAAAACAAAACTGTTCTGACAGTTTTTTTTTTGAAACCATGAATTCATTATGGAGAAGTGGGTTCTGTTCTGTCCCCCACGTTTATCCTCACTTTCACCTTTTTTATTTTTTTAAGAATTATATTGATAGTCAATTTGTTGCTCCTTTTGATAAATTCTTATTAAACAAAGTTTCTGATCCACATATTATAATATGCTAAAAAAATAGCTCTCTTATCACATTATTTTTTAAGTAAAGGATTAGAGCAGGGCATATTACATATGATAACACGAATAACATTTTTAGTTTTAAAGAAAAACTAAATTTGTTTTCTTTTTTTATTAATTCTGAAACCTCATTGAATTACATCAGATTATGATATTGACTGCTACCACACTCAAATAGTTTGTGTTTGGTAGAATTTGACCACTTAAAAAATATGGAGATTAATTTTTTGACAAATTTAATCTCCAATTTTTTAAAAATATCCATTATAATTTATCCACGGACATGATCATCAAAATTCTAGATACTTAACCATGTGTACTGTGACAAAAACTGTACACTCAACTGAGCTCTATAAAAAAATTGATAACCATATATTATTTTTTTATCAAATTTAACATTTGAAAATTTTGAAATTTTATATTTCAACACGGTGCAACCACACCTGCACCGATGCAAACCTGAACAGAAGCTACAGGAGTTACCCTGCACCGGTGCAACAATTACCTGCACCGATGCAGACTGCTTTCAAAAGAAAGAAGTGCACTTTCCACAGCACATGCACCGGTGCACCTCCAATCTGCACCGGTGCAAAGGCACCAGAACTTCAAAAAGCTGTAGAATGCCCCCCCAGGCCATCCCGAAATGCCACGAACCAGAACTAAACAAACCGAATATGTTCAATGGGATTCCCAAACGATACATTCACACTCGATACGATGAAATGAATATTTTAGATACTCAAGAACCTATTTTAAGGCAGAATTCTAACGAATTTCTTATCAAAACGAATATAAATCGAATTAAAATTTACGGACAGAAAACCGAGCTAATAACACGTCTTCACTGTCCAATTCTAACTTTGCATTTAACTTCTTTACCTCACAAAATTTTCAATTCTGGCACATCTCACACAAGATAGGCTACTAGCCGATTTCCGACTCAAAGCATCAGCCACCACATTGGATGTCGCCAGATCAGGGCCTCGCCCTTCAGATTGAAAGTCGCCAGATTGACTTTCGGCTCATTAGATGCTCCACTACATTTAGACTTTTCTCCCTGGTTCTCATTCAACCTATTCCTCCTTTTCCAATCTTCGATTTAACTTAACCTCCGCTTAGCAATTTCCTCATCTTTTTCCATACTTACGAAATCATCAAAATCTCTATGATAAAAATCTGACAATTTAATGGCTAAACTAGGTTTTAAACCTCTACGAAACTTCAGATATTTCTCCAAATCTGAACCAACTTCCTCCCTCGCATATTGATATAACTCCAAAAATCTAATATCATATGCCTCCACTCTGATATCTCCTTGCTTCAATTTCACGAAAGTTGATTTTCTATCCTCCACAACAAATGACTCATCCAAACTGTGGAATGGGATAGACTCATCTATCTTCACATTACCAAGAGCACTAGAAGTCATATTCTCAGGATGATCCATAACACAACCATGTTCAAATAACTAACATGTCATAACAGAAACCCGTAACATACAACCTATAATAGTTAACTACAGAAACAGAATTTAACATGTAAGTATCTGTCAGCTTAGGGTTCACTACCAAGCCACCTCTAACACGGATTTACATAACCAACCCCCACACAAGCTACCCTACACAAGCCACTAACCACCCGAACTAGCCCTAGACTCGGTATTTCGATCCATATCATACTTTCCAATTAACTTCCCAAAACCTAGAAACTTCAAGACCCTCTCATCTCCAAAGGTGAAAGAGTCAAACCACTTCCATTCAAACTCACAAAAAATCCTCAAACTGCTCAAATTCCAGAATCTAACAACCTCTCTGATACCAAGCTGTCACTACATGTCCCGCAATCAACCATATAAAGGTGATCCAGCTACAGAATTATAACTAAACATCCCTTACAAGAATCAACAAATATCCACATGGATAGACCAAAAAATTCAATACTTAAACGCACATCGGAAAACAAAATAAAATATCTGAATGAGATAACTCTCCAATAACAATAACAAGATGACATAATACTATCACCACGGTCTATAATAAAGAAACTCATAACTACTACTACCAAACTTTCCAAGAATAACAGTACATTCTCACAACCACTCACTAACTTTTGACATAAGAAAGAAATGGAAAACAATCCCAACAAGAAAATTAAGCCTCTTAAGACTCTCACCAAAATAGTACACACCCAGCTTGGAGTGAACCTGCTAAGAATCCAAATATGGATATAGATTGTAAACAGAAAATAGCAAACGATATCCAAGAGTATCAGATAACAACACTCAATATATGCAAATCAACACGTGAAACTACTAATGTAAGACAAAAAGAGTCGAAGGGGTGTGTCTTGCCCCTAATCCAAAACAATAGACAATTAACGTAACAATGAACAAAGCATGGTAATGTTGTGTCAATGCAATCCCGTATCAGACGTACCTTTTTGTTTCTCTTCAATTTAAGTGACATGTCAAATCTATTAATTCGATGGTCCAAAACCCCATCAACAAGGTGCGCCCACCTGTTAATGACGAATCAATCAAGTCCCTATCCATATTACGGGCATTTCGGGTTTACAAGAAAGCCTATCTGTGGTACATAATCACATTACGGGCATTCTGGACTTACAAGAAAGTCTTCCTGTGATACATATCATTTTTCTTTATTCTAACATTAACCATTTATCATATGTCCTTCCACACTTTATTCCATAACATGTTTTCACACACTAAGTCACATGTTCCTCTATACTTGTTTCCCTAGCATTTCTAACATTATGCTATACCTGGAAACGATATTCAAATAGGACATGCTTATTCATGTAATCACTTGAAAACCATAACATAAATTACTCATGTGTGATCATGTAATTACAAGTGAAAGAAATCATATTGCTGATTATTTGGAGACCCATGGGCGTCGCTATACACGAGCTGTTGGTAAAACAGGCGTAACTTTACCCGTGTAACTCCGATTGGGGCCCATAATATATCGTTAGAAAGGTATCGAGAAGACGCACACACTGGAATACAGATTTTCCGTATTCGAGTTGGGCAAATGGTCAAAAAATATTCCTAACAGTAGCTATGAGCCCATTTTCTGTGCTGGGCTTTTATTTTGGACTGTTTTATTTTCTTTTCTTTTAGCCCGAGTTGACACTCGGTTTGTCTCGGGCCTAGGGTTTTATCGTAACCTATTTAAACTCTTGTTCTTATTGTAATGGGCAGCTTGATTTTGAATGAAAACCCTAGAGTGCGATTTCTGCACTTTACTCCCAATCACCCAGTATTCACCCTGAATCAACGTCTAATTGATGCCTATTGACTAGGTATTTTTTTAAATCAACAAGTTCGTAGAAGGAATACAGTCTTGTATTCACCCTATTCCTTTGCAATCGCCATTCTCCATTGACGACTGCATCAAATACCCAACTAAAGTCAAGTAATTCAAGTAGAACATGCTTGCATGTATGATCAACAAGTAAAGCAGGTAAGCATGCATAGATATCACATCGAATTGGAGACCAAATAGTCCAAGTAAAGCATGCTTGTACAAATATCAAACAAGTAAAGCATGCTTGTACGAATATCAAACAAGTAAAGCACATAAGAGGACACATTGTCCAATACGCTGTCACATAAGTTAATAAACATGTTGAAAGGTATCTACACACTTACCGAATGTGTAAAGTCGTCAACAAGATTTATTTCGCAGTCGTAGAAGGTCATGGCTCCTCACATGTTCCGATATCACTAAGTTAAAATGATAGACTTCTTAAATTATTAAGTAATATCTAAGAATCCTCAACACTTGTTTCAATTCATTAAGATCTTTATAAGATCTTAAAACCTTCATTAAATTTCCTCAAACAAGACTTAAAACAATCCTAAAACAATACCTCATCAAACCAAACAATCCCTAAAACCTTCTAACACAATCCAAACACCTTCATCCTGACGAGCAAATCCTTGGTCCGGACGACCAATACCTTCATCTAGACGACCAAACCTTGGTCTGGATGAACCCATGTTGCTTCAAAAACTAACTTCATGCCTCCTTGGTCGACCTTCATCCGGACGGCCATACACTCTCGTCTGGATGGACATACCTTGGTCTGAACTAACCCGTCGAAGACCCAAGAATAAGTTTATACCGTGTTTGTCCGGACGGGCCTGACCCTTTGTTTTGACGAGGCCTACTGTACCAGAATAGAAACTGCGATTTTCGAACTCCTCTTCTCCAAAATTCATCCAAACTTCGTCTAAACCTTAAAAACTCGAACAATTCAACAACGCAAAGTGTTCTAACATCAAAATCACAGAACACACTTAATTCTAAGCATCAAAAACCTTCACTTTCATCATCAATTCAAGGATTTAAGGACTAAATCTAAGAGTTTTACCAAAAATGAGATTAGACTAACAACCTCCTAATCCCTCCTAATCTTCCATGAAAAACTAAAATTGAATTGAAAGATACACATACTTACTTGAGATGAAGGCCAAGGAATGATTGATCTCTTCAATTTTACTCACAAGCACTCCAATTTCCTTCCTCCCTTTCTCTCTCTATCTATTAAAACTCCCTCAAGCACAATGCTAAACATACAACATAATGTGATTACGTTAAACACATAACCCTAATCGGATTTTTAAACCAAAAGACCTCTTTAGCCTCCACTCAAAACAAATATTACCCCTTGGCCATAAGAGAAAATAACTCTAATTACTCCTATAATTCAACCCTTACTCTGAAACCCCTAAAGCTTAGATTAAATTTCAAATTTCATTCCTCAATCACTTCTATTATTTACACTTAGCTACTTATTAATTAAATTGATTAATTTAAATAAGACGGGTGTGACAATTGGCCTAAGGGGGCACATCTTATCATTGATGTATCCAGCATATGCTGGAGGGTCCATTATTGACAGTTGTACCAGGAAGAACGTCAATCATTGCCTACTATTTATAGATAGGCTCTATCCGGCTACTTGGGGCTCATCCATATGGTGGGTGGCCTGACAGTTATAATGGCCTAGCAGGCTCATCATTAAGAACCATTAGGGATGACATCATCTGGAGAACCACTCACGCGCGCCTCACATGCTAGCCTTGCGCGCCAAGTCAGGTTCTTCTATGAATATCCCCCATGAGGTATTGTCTTCAGTGGCCTTGTCTGCACTTTATCATTGTGCTGTCCATTTGGCTTTTCTGTCTAGCTCCTTGACCAACTTGATATTCTAAGTCCCCTACCGATCACTACCGACTGCTGGGCACTAACCCTTATAGTGACAAGAACCAAGTAGTTGGACCTCCATCCTTATCCAGGAATTTCATCATCTTCCTAGGAATTCTTCCACCATCCAGGCGATCCTGTTCAAGTAAAAGGAACACCAAGGTGGAACCTCGGGTAGTAGGACACCCTCACAAGATACAACAAATAACTTTTGTAACTTTTCAAACTTTTGATAGTGAGCCTTATGATTTCTGGAAATAGTTGTCAGTTACAAATATCATTTGTTGGGTGAGGTCATAAGGTTATCGGTAATGCTGGGGCAAATCAAGGAGTCTGCGAATAATGGTTTCTTTTATTTTGATCGGTCCAATTGATAGAAGAATTGGGCCGCAACTTGTTCTATAGCGGTCTCCCTTGTTCGAAAGAACTCGACCTTGGGTTCAATTCTGGATAAAATGGTTCTTCCTTATGATATTCAAATATATCAGCAACATTAAAAACCTTCGAAATCATAATTGAATTGGGAGAGTTTGCGGGAATTTCTGCATGATTCTAAACAAAATTTGGTCATTGAAAGAGATATTCATTATCGGGATATTGAAAGCTTACGATCTAGCTTTTTTTTCTTTAATCATCTCTTCCCAGGAGGATATCCAGATACGGTTCAGATTTAGACTCTCTTTGGCATGTTTCATAGCTTGGTTGATGGTGACATCTGGTGTTCAAAGCATAGATACAATGATTGTTCGTTACCGAGAGATCTATCAGACTTTGCTGCATCGATTGGATGATCTTCCAAAGAGGAGGGGCCCACCTTGAGTTTTTGTTTCCTTTGCCTGCATTCATGTTTGCATTGTATTGTTTTTCATTTTCGTCTATTGGAAAATTAGTGTTTGGATTTTCATGTATGAACAATTTTCCAAATCTTGCATAATTATCAAATAAGCAATATCATATTCACAAATATTAAAATTTTTCTACTAAGAAAATTGAACATTCATATGAAAAAAAAGTTTATCACAACCAATCAATAAATATAATTTTTTTAAAAAAATAGCTCACTTGTTAACTAGAGGACGGAATCCCTTACTTATCATTTCTTTTCAATTGACTCTTCAATCTTAGCACAAGTTGAACCAAAACTTCATCATCTTAAACATGACCCTTTGGAGAAATCAAATTTTTATTATACAAGAGCTGAAAACCAATTTTGATTGTTGTAATTTGCACATGTTTTTGCCACTCTATTTTTCCATGCATGGAATTTCCCTTTCTGTTTTATCATTTCCATATTTTGATTCAGCCGATGCTCGCATTATTATTATTTTTTACATCTATTTTGCCATTATTTTTTTTACTATGCCCGATGTTTTTTTTTTTGTTTTTTTTGTCATAGACCCCTTTCGGGTTTTGATCATGTTGAGTTTTTTTTTTTTTTTTTTTTTACCATATCCCCTTTTCAGGTTTTGACTATGCTTGATCTATCTATTTTTGCCGTAACTTCCTTTCAGGTTTTGACTACATCGGATTTTTTTTATTTTTTCCTTTTTGTTTTTTCCATGGCCCTCTTTTAGGTTTTGACTATGCTGGACTTATCTATTTTTGCCGTAGCCCCTTTTCAAGTTTTGAATACGCTGGATTTTTTTAATTTTTTTTGAAATGATCATTTTTATCAATTTAGCAAAACACATTTGCTTTTATCACAATTCTAATAATCTTGAGCTTGCATTACAATTTTTGGGAAAAGAAAATAGGGGAGATTAGAAAGAAATGATTTCTTTTGAATCCTCTTCTTATTATTGACTGAGAGGAGATGATGGTCTTTAATGAACATCATATATTTTGATGATGATTGACTCCCTTTTATTTTTATTTTGACAGTCCTTATCAAATAATAGAAGATATGTTGGGATAGAGAATAAGGAGTAAAAATGTTTTTTGCTCAAATTTGTTGGAATATCATGATAAGAAGAAAATGTTTTTACCAAAACGAAATTATGATCAACATTTCCTTTACAAACTGCTACCAGATCAGGTGTAGTAGTATTTGAGCACGTTGGCATTAAGTGGTTGTAGAAACTCTTGGCCATCCATTTCTGACAAGATCACTGTACTGCTAAATAATGCTTTAGAAACAACAAATGGGTCTTGATAATTTGGAACAAATTTCCCTTTGGCTTCTTTTTGTATGGGTAAAATTCTTTTTAGCACCAAATCACCCTCCTGAAAGGCTCTCGCACGCACATATTTATTGAAACTTTTGAAAATTTTCCTTTGATAACATCGAGAATGATAAATAGCTGCTTATCGTTTTTCATCAACGAGACACAATTAAATATAGCGAGTGGTGCATCTTCAAGCTGTCTTTCTTCCCATTTTGAGTCCTTAAAAAAAAATATTGTCGGTCTAGTATAGCCGCCTGTGTCTTTCCTTTGGAGGCAGGGATAAAAGTATATCTCGTATTATCCACGTAACAGACCCGATAGTTAGAATAAATGTGAGTTACCTTTGCATAGATTTTGAGATGTTGTGAGTTGTTGCTCTTTCACATTAGAAGAATTGTGTCGAACCTTGTTTAGACATATGGCGTCATCTTTGTTCATTTTTCTAGCTTGTTGAAAATTTGTCTTGGCACCTAGATTTATCACATCGCACTTCACGAAAATTTAGGCTTGAGTCGCTTGTGAGTCATACTTCGTTTGTCTTGATGGCTTGTTTAGTGGAGACTTATGCCCGAATGAGCTTAGTGCCTTAATTTTCTTTGGAGTGGTGTCAAATGAACTCTTTGTTGTCACGGAACATAATCTTACTCGTTGATTGATCTCAATATTTTTGTCGCTTTGCATTGGGAATTCACTTTCATCGATACATCATCTTGATTTGCATGCACGGTTGTTGTTGGACCTTGGAGAAGATTTTAGGCAACTTTTGATATTTTGGGCCGGATCGTTCATTGTTACACATTATCACTTGTTTTCCCACTTGAGCCGTCATCCGAACCTCTTCTTGATTGAGCCTCCATTTTTATATGTTATGCTTTGAGATTAGGTTGATCTTTCTTGATATATATGATGATGTATTTGGAGAGATAAGGAGTTATATTATTATTTTGATGTATTTGGAGAGATAAGGAGTTTTATTTGTATTGTGTATTCATTGTGGTGTATCCCTATTTCCCTAGAAAAACTCATGAAACAAAAAGAGAGAATAAGAAAAAATTGGGGAACGAAATACGTTGGGTGATCACCTATTATTTCATCAGACATGTTGTCTTCATTCTGGTTGGGATGTATCGGTGGTTGAGAATTGGAGTTGCATCTTAGTCGATGAGGGCCACATTGGTTGATTTGCTTTATACATTTACACTTCGCCTATTCTCAAGCATATCTTATTTTACCCTTTGCCCGATACACTTCTCATACCTAACGCTATAACCGATGGAAGTCCTATTTGATCCTTGGAGCAACAATTTCGTGTGCATGTGATTGCGAACTCATTCCCTTTGCTTAGCATATTTTCTTGTCATGAGATCATATCCACCATATTTTTCCTTTTTTCGTGTCAACTTGTGCGGAATGTTTTGGCTTTACTATACATATCTTCCGCCCGCATAGTTGTGAGTTAGTATATGCACCCATGTTTCGAGTTTTATTTTTGAGTGCATGACATGGTGAGTATTTGAAGTTGAGACTCGGTCCGAAATGATTTTTGAGTTGTGTCTTACTTGCGATGACTAGCCTTGCCTACATACACATTACATTTTGGGTGTCATCATTTATTTTCTCCTTCCTAGCATCACGAATCATTGTTTTGCCTACATGTGTTTTCGAGGATCTACTTTCCTATTATTTGTTTGGAGTTGGACTATCCTCTCTTGATTTCTATGTAGAAGTAGTTTACTACGTTTTGTGAGTTAGCGTTGCTGAAAACCCTCACGAGACCTTGCTCGTCCTACCGGGGCCACCCGGGGGTTTAAAGGATCTATCCATTTATTTTCCTAGTTGTTTGTTATTTGTTTGGCCTAGTCCTAGTTCTTGTTTGCTCGGGACTAGCAAACTTCAAATTTAAGAGAGAAATAGACACACGAAACTACAAAATAGTGCGTGCAACATCAATTTGTTTTTTGTATTTTCAATGATGGTAAAAAAACAAAAGAAATGAAAAAGAAAACTAAAGGAAGAGAAAAAGAATAGAATGCTCCAAAGACTAGGCAAGAACTGAGATGATGACCCCCCAAATGTGGTGATGAAATTTATATGGCAAAGGGGACCATACCTAAGGAAAAATAATATCAACCCTGCATGAAAATATTGAAATCGCCCAAGTCAAGTGAATAGGTACTTTGAATACACCGGGGCTTGAAGGCACTTCAAAAATACATGACCACACATCCTACCACCATGATCAAAAACAATTCTCAAAGCCTTGACCAAAAGGATAGAACATGAAACATGACTCGCAAGAAGTCGGTTAACACCAAGAAAATCAAATTTTCTAAGATAGGCATCAATGGTGGTGGTAGGGGTACACAAGAAAGTATGGACACACTAACAACCGGCAATAAAGGCTCAACCGGAAGAATGGACTCCCCAAGAGTATCAATGGGAATGGGTGCAACAAGGGCACACTCAATGGACTCTTGGGGCATACATGGCATAGAAAGCTCAACGGCCAAAGTATCAACAAGATCTCCAATGTCCCCACTCCTATGGTCCGCCGCCAACTCCTCGTCACTCTACACATCATAATGGTTGGAAGGATTTCTTTCGGGGAGAGTGATAGGAAAATCATTTCCGGAATTGAGAAGTATCCCCAATGCGGCATTTAGCATGGAAAGTTGCAAACGGATTTCATCAATGCTAGCTTGTTGTTCTTTCATGATTTGATATGAATTGTCCTCCAATGGATCCGGGTGTGGTGGTGGGTAATCATAAAATTCCACCGGAGTATAATGGTCATGAAAGTTCATGGGTAGCTCCGAATAATAAGACTCGGGAGGAGCCAAGAGAAGGGTGGTGGTTCACAAGAATAAGGGTCCACATTGGACCATTGGTCTGGGTATTGATTGGTAGGCTCTGGGTAATAACATAGTGGTGGAGCCATTGTATCATGATACGAGTATGAGGGGAGTAGTTGTTCATGATAAGACTCATGAGATGGTCCTTGTTGGTAGAGTAAATCCTTAAGTGCCGACAAATAAGGGCAATGCCCCGTAGTATGCTCAATATTTTCACATATAGCACAATACGTTTGGTCCATGACTTCCAACGTAAATTTTTTTCTCTTTGGTTTTTTATTTTTTATTTTTTGTATTTTATAAAATGAAATAAAAAGAAAGAAAAGATAGGTGGCAAAAGAAAACCTCAAATTTAGCAAAAACTAGACTCAAACTACAACTCCCCTGCAACAGCGCCATTTTGTAATACGAAATTCCCGCGTCGTTAGAAGGATGGGAACTCCAAACTAGGAAAATAATAATTTATAAAACACGAAAATACTACTCTAACTAGCAGAGTGGCAAGATTGAGGTCAAACCACATAGAGTTGATAGAGTCTAGAAAATTTGCTAAGAGAAAGACTTGGTTTTGCCGAGTGATGGTGGAAGGACGCTACCCTTGGGTTGGTTTTGGTTTAAGACTTAAGAAAACTAAAACTAAAACTTAATCAAATATAATTTAATTAACCAAATGGAATGGTCATGGGGTAATTAACACCTAACCTAGGGAGGATTGACTTTACGGGATTCAAGAGATGAAATAGAAGCAAAGATTCGGTTCAATTAAGACATTGCATCTAACAATGGAAGTGACATAGCTAAGGGCATGGATTATTCCGAATTGACGACAACCCATCGAATAGATAACAACTTCCAATTTAGACCAAAGGCGCGAACCACATGTTCCAAACTCCTAAATAATCCCAAGACATTCGCCATTCGAAATAAGAGTAAATTCAAGCACATTAGTTCACATGAACATTTCATTGAGCGCTTGGCGTGCCATAGCGCCAAGCAATGCAAGAGCCATAACAATGGAAACTTACACTCAAGGAGTTAACAACGCCTAGCCAAGACCGAATCTAGGAGCCAAGGATACTACAACTCCCTACAAACAAATATGTACAAGGGTGAAATCAAAACAACCCTAGGTCAAAGAGTGCTACCCATTTCATGACCACACTGGGAGGCTACTCCTCCATAATGCTACTTACAACTATGGCAATGAAAATACGGAATTTATCTAACACACAACCCATAGATTAAATTACATAAAAAGAGAGAGAGAGAGAGAGAGAGAGAAAAGTACAAGCTACAACATTAATTAAGGAAGAACTTACCAAATCTCCATGAAAGTACAAGGAAAATGAAAGACAAAATGGGGGAGGTAGAGAGAGAAGTTCTCCCCTCCCAAATACCCTAATCTGATAAAAAAACAAATGTAAAAATCCCCTAGGTCGAATTATAAGTGAATATTTATACCCCATACAATTTAGACAAAAATACCCCACAAAACAGTGCTAAAATCGCCCCAGAATAAGTTTGCATCGGTGCAAGAATGGAGTGCACCGATGCAAAGGAGTCATAAATTGGACAGTGGGCTCCCAGCAGTGGTGTGCACCGGTGCAAGAGATTGGTGCACCGATGCAACGGGTGAGAACTGTAGCACTTCGCTACACTGTAGCACCTGCAATTTCAGGGAACCTTCATCTTCTCACCTCTTGAATTGAATCTGGTCAACATGTGAATTGAATCACTCATTAGTTTCCATTTCAAAACCCAAAATCTCTCATCATCCCTTCGTGAACAATCACAAACCGTTCCCAATCCATGTCCTGTATCATTTGTAAAACCCTAAATCACCATGGGAGATCGAAGTACTGTAGCAATTCGCACAAATCGAATGTAAACCCAAGAAATCACCAACATGAGACCCATCTCCTTCGCGAACCCTCTGTTGCAGATCCATCTCTACGTGTAGCCGTGGCAAATGAAACCCAAAATTCCCATTGATGTGGCAGTGTAGCTCTACGCACAATCTGCGTGAAATCAATTGGAACTGTAACTCTCGTGAACATCCATCGTGGAAAATCCCAGCGCGAAACCCACGTGAATTGATTTCAATTGAAACCCAAAGTTAGAATCCCTCTGCGCGTATCTATCCCCCTCTTCGCTAATTGTATCTCTGCGTTAAATTGACCTCAAATCCTTGAATTGATTGTGTTGAACCATCAGTGTGGAATTCGATTTGGGCAAAAACACTGTAGCTCGAAACTCAACAATGGCGCAACACCCAAATTAAAATCCCCTCGCGAAATCAATCTCCCACCTGCGTAATCATCTTCCTTCATCGTTTACAAAAATCGGGAAAACCCAAATTGCCATTAACACCTTCATCGCGAACAAACCCATTTGCGAACCCCTAGGCGATTCAAATCGCCCTCTGCGTGAATCAACCCTTGTGTATCGTCTTCTTCGCTAGTGAATTAGGGCGATACAAATTCCATCTGCGTGTATTCCATATGTATCACCCTGTGCGTAATTGGATCAAAACCTTTCGCGAATTCACAAATCGCCATCATCAAGGTACTATAGCAATTCGTTGGTTGGAGAAGAAGACCTGCACCGGTGCAAGCTTTGGGTGCATCGGTGCAACTGTAATGAAAAAGCCACTGCCCAAATTTCGTTCAAGTTGCACCGGTTGAAGAACAATGTGCATGGGTGCACAAGGTGGAAAATTCACAGAACTTGTTTCCAACATCAATATTACACAGCAGGGCCTTGGAAGTGGATTGTATGGTCAAAATCACTTAGAACTTCAATCGTACAACATTGTATGGATCATTCGTCATCCGAGTATGCACTTCCAAGGATCGGGAAAAGCAAGGAAGAGAGAAAAATGGCATCCGAGAACGTCACAAACGCGCAATATCACCTGTAAAACATATAACAACTACAAAACAAAATTAAACACAATGTGAACTAAACAAAGGTAAATAACAACTAAAGGTGACAAATTTAGGAGAGAAATAGACACACGAAACTACAAAATAGTGTGTCTATCAGCGAGCTTTTATCTATTATGAATCCTCCATTGCAGCTTCCATCATAATTCTCAATGATGGAATTTGAGTTTCCGGTGGGAGAATAGCTTCACAGCCACATACCAAGGAATATGGTGTTGCCCCAGTCAAAGTCCGAGCAGTTGTGCGATATGCCATGAGAGCATATGGCAACTTTTTATGCCAATCACGATGGGCATCCGTCATTTTTCGAATAAATCTCTTGATATTCTTATTGCTGCTTCCACTGCCCCATTCATCTGTGAATGATAGACAGTTGAATTCTAATGATTGATACTAAATTGCTCGTATAATTTCTTGATCAAAGAGCTATTGAGATTTTTGGCATTATCAGTCACTAAAGCTTCTGGCGCACCATAGCGACAAATGATGTTGTTTCTGATGAATCGCGTGATAACCCTTTCCGTTATGTGTAATCAATGTCCACTAAGATGAACTGATGGCCATTGGGTTCTTTAGGATGAATGGTTCCGATTACATCAATGCCCTAGGCTGAGAAAGGCCATGGCGAGACCATATCTTGAAGCTCTTTGGGCAACGCACATAGAACATCTCCATGAATCTAGCATTTATGACATTCCTTTACGTATTTGATACAATCAGCTTCCATTGTCATCCAAAAATATCCTATACAAAGAATTTTTCGAGATAAAGTGTGTCCACTCATGTGTGGCCCGCAAGTCCCTTCATGTACTTCCACCATTAATTCACTAGGTAGAGAAACATCTACACACCGCAACGGCCCATACATCGATCTTTTGAATAGAACCTCGCCACTCAAGAAGAATTGAGCCGCCAATCTTCTAATTGTATGCTGATCGTTTAGAATGACTCCTTTAGGAAATGCCCCAGTTTGCATGAATCGCCTTATATCACTATACCAATGTTGGCTATCTTTTTCTTCTGAAATCAATGTGTAGTATACTAGTGAGTCTCTGAGCTCATATTAGATAACAGGAATCTTTTCTTCATCTGAAAAATGAACATCAGCAGCAAGCATAACCAAAGCATCTACAAATGAATTTTATGTTCGCAGAATATGAAGAAAGCTAATCTCCTTAAATTTTGCTCGTAATTCCTTAACCTTTTGATGATAAGGAATCAACTTTGGATCTTTGGTCCATAATGTTTCATTGCTCTACTGTATGATCAGATCGGAATCACCATATACCTACAATTTTAAATTATAATAATCTAGGGCCATATGCAACCCTAGAATGCACACTTCATACTCTGCCATATTATTTATGATGATGGATTCATTTTTGAAAAGGAGATTTGCCGCAACAGGTAAATGAGTTCCTTGTTCCGAAATTCGGACTGCCCTTATTCCGGTGCCTTTCTGATTGTATGCTCTATCGAAGAAGAGTTTCCACTCAGGGGATTTGTTATCTATTTCGGAACAGAAAATTTCTTCATCAGAGAATAATGGTTCCATCGACTGTCCATCTTCTAATGGACGCTCTACAAGATACTCTGCAATAACCCTTCCTTTAACTGATTTTTGTGTAGCAAAGATGATGTCAAATTCTGACAAAATCATATGCCATCTCGCTATTTGGCTAGAAAAGGTAGGCTTTTCAAATAGGTATTTTAAATGATCCATTTGAGAAATGAGGTATGTCGTATGATGAATCATATAATGTCTGAGTCGATGGGCTGCCTAAGCCAAAGCACAACAAGTCTTTTCCAATGCCGAATAATTGTTCTCGTATGCCTACTCTTTGCGTCTGTCTTCAGTTAATTGCCCCAGTATACATTCCATAGAGTGATCCAGCACTATGAGATACATAAAGAGTGGTTTGTTGGGCCGGGAAGAGACTAGAATGGGTGGTTCAAGCAAATATTGCTGAATCTTTTCAAATGCTTCTTGACAACTATCAGTCCATTCTTGAGGATCGTTTTTCGTAATAATCGATAGATTGGGTCGCAAACTTGCATTATTTGGGATATACACCGACTTATGAAATTCAATTTTCCAAAAAAATCGAACTTCTTTGATTCCTTGAGGTTTTGGCATTTTTTGAATGGCTTAGATTTTTGTAGGATCAATTTTGATACCCCTTTTACTTACTATGTGTAACATCCCAAACTCCAAAATACACAAAATTTAAAAAAATTTGTAAACTTCTTTGCTAAATGAAAACTCCAAGTAATATTAGCCAACAATAAATAAAGAGACAAGCGGAACTTCAAAACATGAATCCCAACAAGTGTTATCATTACTCAAAACCCTCCAAGGAAAGAACATCAATGGAAACGGCTAAGCTACTACAAAAATCCTAACACAAGTCTATGGAAATAAAAGACAACAAGAGTACCAAACGTGCTAAAATCAGCCACAAGCACCAAGCCTTCTTCACTGGATGACACTAGCTCATCAATCTCATTCAAGCATCTATAACTCCAGCCTTATAGTGGACCGCTAACCCGAACCTATTTCCAAGCCAAAGACAAGAAAACATAGTGTGAATATAATATCTTTAACTTCCAGAACACAAGTAATATCAGTGACGGTAAATCATGAATTATGAGCAGTTATGACTTTCATTCCAACAATGCATCTCATGCATGATACTTTACATATACCGGCCAAAGCCATTTTTCAAAAGATTTGAGCATCCCATGCCCTGAAAGTAGCTACTACTATAGGTAGTAGTTCGTACGCCCCACGCACTAAAGTTTGGGGTACGTTTCACGTACCGTTGGACTTACATTGGTTGCCAACCACTGGCCTTACTAAACTGCCAGCAACACCACCCGTCCTACGGAGGCATGCATAATATATATGTGCATATTATGATTTCCATGTCAACTCATGCATATATATGTATGCATATTACCACTTCATGTCATCATTCTCATCATGCATTCATGTTCATGCATATTGTTCTCATCATACAATTCACGTTCATGCATATTATTCTCATCATGCATTCATGTTCTTGCATATTATTCCAAAACAACAACTATACCGTTAACTTTTCATGTCATAATAAACAGTTGACCAAAAACAACATCGCGAACGTACAATTAAAGATACTACATCCTTACACTCACTAGAGCCGTTGTTCAAACCTTTTTCCTTGCCTGGTTTAAACCCTTTCCTTGTCCTTGAGTAAGGCCTCAATGCCTTTCTCAAATGTCCCTGTCAAAACGATTACAATTTCAGTCCGCATGAATTATAGCTTTGACAAGAAAATAATGAAAGCATTAAATTGAACCAACTAGGCCGATAACTATCTTTAAACAATTTATTAGAGTCTTTAAATAACCCCCAATACCTCCCAAACACATCCCAAGGTCATACTCGAACCTTCCGACAAGATACAAAAAGCTGGCAGAAAATCCCTAGAGGGACCGGTCTCCCCTATATGAGGGACCGATACCCTCCTCTTTGGTACCCCTCTGATCATCAAGGGACCAGTCTCCCTCCTAGAAAGGGACCGGTACCCCTATGTGCAGAGCACATTTTTTAGAAAATGATTTTTGACGAACCACTTCGTCTTCAACCTTCCAAACTCGATCTTTTTGTCTCAAAACTCAAAAATCAAATATACTAAAGTGTTGAGAACACTCTTATCACTAACATACTTCAATTTCAAGACCCACAAACCACTACAAGTCTCAAATCGAAGTTTTCTCTCAAGAACACCCCAAAATCCGAAAATTACCAAAACCTAGATCTTGGCTTTGTTTCTACGAATTTGATTACAAGATTTAAGGAGAGTGATACTTACATGATGCTTGATCCATGTGTAGAATAACTCTGTAGGATTGTAACTTCATCTTGATCATCCTCCACCTTCTCTCTCTATAGAGCTCTCTCCCCTTCTCTCAACAACATAACACAATAATGTGTTTGATCCAACTCCTCCCCATCTATAACCCCAAATCAGTGTTTTAGGGTAAAAGACCCTTTTGCCCTTCACTCAAAATCCCATTTGCAACAATGTCATCCCCTAATTGCACCTAGTCACCCTATACTTACATAGTACTCCCTAATTTAACTCTTTAGGCTTAATTAGTCACTTATTGCCTTCTTTTCTTACAACATTTGCAAACTCTATTATCCATCTCATAACCATATATTTATAAATCGAATTAATTAATTTAAATCATTAAAGTGGAACGGGTGTGACAATTCACCCCCACTTAGAAAATTTCGTCCTCGAAATTTAGATTACAAAACCCAACACCAATCCCAAACTTATAAACGGCTACTATCTTATTTCGGAAAG
>NMUG010001220.1:0-18535 GCA_002855965.1 Monotropa hypopitys
TAAGCAACAATTTGAGAATCTTCGAATCCATGGTGAGGAACGGCATTGAGTAAACCTTTAAAACATTCCCAACATGCACCAAAGGGTTCACCTTCTTTCTCACAAAATGAAGCAATGAGCTTCTTGAGTGCTCGAGTCTTATGGAGAGGAAAATACTTCTTGTAAAACTCATCTTGCATCCCTCTCCAATTGGTGATAGATTGGGATTTAATAGAGTTAAACCAAGTTTTTGCGGCATCTTTCAAAGAGAATGAGAAGAGTTTCATCTTAGCCGACTCAAGTTGAAGAGGGTTGTTGCAAAAAGTGTGTACAACCTCCTCAAAATCACGAATGTGGAGATATGGTTGCTCCGAAGGAATCCCATAAAAATGGGGGAGCATTTGAATATGTTGAGGTTTCACGGTAAAGATGTTTTGAGCATTTCCACCCGGTGTCACTATGCATGAAGGATGAGTGATCCGAGCGGGATTGAGAATATCGCGCATAGTGTGAACCGGTGGTACATTAGCATTGACATTTTCAGGATCTTGCGCCATTGGTTCGAGAGGGGGAATAGGATTTCGCACTAGTCTATGAAATTGATCACGAGTGTAACCACTCATATACTAATGGCCCCCAACTCACAAATTATTTGAGAAAAATTTTAGTTCCAAAGAGAAGAACAAATCAAGTTAGACGCACACCTCCCCAGCAATGGCGCCAAAGATGCGTTCGCCCAAAATGTGAGTTCTTATAATGGGTAGCCCGAAGCGTAGGGCAAAGTGATCGCAGCAAAATATTCTTGGAAAGTCCAAGGTCGAACCACAGAGAGGTGGGGTTAAACAAAGTGAAATGTGCTTCTCTTCGGAGGATTTTTGATTTATGGCTATACGTGGCCAACGATGAGTTGATTGGGGTGAAATTACTTAATCTAAGTGGTGAAACTTGATTTTTACTTAAGGATAAAGAATGGGCTAGTTCATGGCTTTGGGGAAAACATAACTTTGTTTGTTAAAGATGCCAAGATGCATAGGATAAACTTGACACGCTAACCAACGGAAATCCAATAAAAATGGCTACACCTCACATGAACTTTTAATCTAACAAATTCAAAGTCATAGCACTAAGAATTCATTGTGGCAACATCATTGCCAACAAAGAAGCAAAGAGATAACTTAAGAATTTCTAGACCTAAACTAGGAGGAAATAGCACAATTCTTACTAGATTTCAGCTGGGTGAATCAACATCCAATAACAAACAAAACAATGTAGACCCCTAGTCCATGAACTATCCCATAAAAGTACTACTCACACATTTTAACTAGAACCACAATGTAAGAAAATGAATAAAACATAATTATAACTAATGAAAGGAGAAATTACAGGAGAGAAATAGTTACCAAACTTCCAATACAATAAGCCATTCCAACCTTCAAAACAGTAGCAAAAGATTCCACCAAGAACTCCAAGAAAAATACAAAAAGAGGAGAAGAGTTTAGAGAGAGAAGTAAAACTAGGGTTCCAAAACTTGTGTAAAACTAATGTAAGGACGTTTTTCAGTCTCCAATCTCATATTCCCCCCATAGGGACGGAGTTTACAATGTATAACCACCCTTGGAACTCCACACAAACTCAGTCAAAGCATTAATGTCAAAAGTTGTCATGACGCGATGTATCGATACATGGGTTAAATGTATCGATACATCAGTTGATTCTTCGTATTCCAAGCAGGGTGTATCGATACATGAGGTCCAATGTATCGATATATGGAGGAGTTACAGAGAACAGAATTTCATTGTTGGTGTGCAGAACAGATACACACGGCTATGTATCGATTGAGGCCTTCTAATTTCACATGTATCGATACATAAGTTTCCATGTACCGATACATGGAAGAGTTACAGAGAGCAGAACAGAATTGGTGGTCTACAGAACAGATACATGAACCCATGAATCGATTGATGCCTTCAGAATTTCCATGTACCGATACACCACTTTCATGTATCGATACATAATGACAGAAAAATGCAGAAAAGGTCCAGAATTGGTCTGCATCACTTCTTCCTCGTACGTCTTCATCAATATAGGTCCCGGCAACGCCAATCTGCTTTCAAGAGTTCCAGAATAGTCCACTCGTCAACTTGTGCACAACAAAGCATGAATTAACCTGAAATCAATACAAGGCCAAGTCAAGAATCAAGTGAAAAATATCAGCCTAACCAAACGATAAACAGTGATTATAAGCGCAAAGAAGAAGAAATTAGCCCGCACAACATACAATGTTTGGGGCTAATCAAGAGACATATTTATAGATCAATCAAAGTCGCATCTATAGATGCGACATGTTCAAATTTCGGATTTAAAATGGCTAGTGCGTGAGAAAGTGTGATGTGATGTTTTGGTTTGGCCTTTGGGTGGGAGATACATCATAGATTCGGATCAAAATTAAAAATAAAAGTAAATGAAAATAAATGAAAATATAAATGAATTTCAAAAGTCTTCTCGGGTCCTGAAGTCGATCCGGAAGTTTGGTTTGCGCTTGCTCGGCCCTCTGCTCGGCTCCGTCTCTGAAAATTTGAAGTAGATATTTGTGATGCTTGATTCGAATTATGAATTTAGAAAATATCACGGGATTAATCCGGACACTTTTCGGAAATTCTTTGGAAATCGGCCTTTCTGCTCTAAACGAAAGGGGATGCTTCGAGCCTACGCCTTGAACTGCTCTTTATCCGTCGATTATAAATAGCAGTAAATGTCTGTCTTTTTAAATGATGCTCATAACAATTGTATTTGCCCAATTTTGATGTCGGCTCATCGTCGCAGTGAAAAATAAACAGAACGGTGTTTATGCTTGACTGAATTCTGAATTTTGATCGGATGGATTCAGTTTGTATGCAGACTTCTCGGTAACGGAATTGCTGTCGACTTTCCATTCCTAAACATGATTTCGAATGCCCGTGTGAATTTCTATTGATTCTGAAGCATAAAGAATGCAGAGAGGAGCTTTTTCGGACGTTCGGTTACTGTTCATCTTGCTCCACAGGTCGGATTGAAATTCTGACTGCGGGTAAATGTTCCTTAACATTTTTCCGGCATTTGCTCACTGCTGCATTGTCGATGGCTACTGTCGGTATTGTTTGCGGGAAGTCCTAACATCTCGGAATAGCGTCTGGATTTGTTCGGGGTTTGGTTTGACCACTTTGTTGACTTCTGAGGTTTGGTCAAAATTGGGTATCAACAATCTGGATGACCGATTTGTCGCTGAATACAGTCGTTGAACTCGCCTCACCGAGTAGATCATGAAGAATTTTTCGCCTCGTGCTGAATGTACTCCGGTAAAAAAGGTAATCCTCGGGCCGTTATTCTGAACATCCACCCTCTGATTCGCTACTTTCTACCGAGAATGCTTCCACAGTCGCAAATTTCCCACAGTAAATGTCTGTCTTTTCACCGAGAAGCTATAAAAAATTGTGTTGCGTCATTCCGATGTCGCCTCACTCCGCTATGCTAATCTGAACAAAATAACTCTCCCGGGCAACTAAATTCTGGTTTTTCAACTTCCGTCATAGTTTGATATGTCGATGCCTCAGGAGTGCTGTTACCGACGTATTGATGTTAAAACTTGAATTTTTGGATCTCTGGGCATGATTCTGCCGATACTGACTTAAAATGCGTCTTCGGATGCTGATTTTCGTTGTTCGGACCGTATTCTTTCTGAATCGTTCATTTACTTCGCAGTTTTATTTCAAGTAATTCCTTGTTCATGAATTTCAGACGTATCCTCGAATTTTGAAATCCGTTGCTCGTCATTTGATATTTGTTCGGCTGATTCGTACCGTCCGGACAATGGATAATTGTGTTTTGACCATTCTGGGCTTTTGATTTTCTGATATTTGGCAGTGGGTCAAAATGGGGTATCAACAAGCGGTTAAGAAAATGGGTCCCTTCATCACTAATAATGGCCCACGAATAGCCAAAACGTGTAAAAATGTTAGCTTGCAAGAACTTGATGACCACTTTGTGGTCATTGGTTCTTGTGGCTACCGCTTCCACCCACTTGGAAACATAGTCAACAGCTACTAAAATGTACTCATTTCCATGCGAGCAAGGGAACAGACCCATAAAATCAATACCTCACACATTAAAGATCTGAATAATCAAAATGTAACGACTCGAATTTCTATATTATTTTTCGCATTTAAAATCGTGCCTTGGATTGGTTTTCATGTATCAAATTCCTTCTCGAACTTGTTTCCATCTTGAGAGTGTGGTCCCGGGATGCCTTTGCACACTTATGCATCGTTTGTTTTGAGTTCGGGACGTTTCAGGGTGGTTCGGAACCCTTGTTTCTGTTATTTTTTGGGTTTTGGTGCAGTTGCACCGGTGCAGGATGGGTGTGCACCGGTGCAGGAGGAGTTTTAGTGCTACTGTTCAGTTTTGGAGCAGTTGCACCGGTGCAGGTGAGAGGTGCACCGGTGCAGGGAAGCTCTGAAGCTACTGCTCAGATTCTTGGAACAGTTGCACCGGTGCAGCTGATATGTGCACTCGATTATTTAAGCAGTTGCATCAGTGCAGCCAAGGCTTGCACCGGTGTAGAGTGGGTTTGCATCGTTGCAGCTTTGCTGTGCACCGGTGTAGAGGCTGTCTGGTATACCTCATTAAGGGCAATCATGTCTTTTTGTCTTGGGGGCTATATATATCATTTGGAGCCCGAATTCTATCATTCCCACTCTTCTCCTAAATCTCTCTAACCCTATTCTCTCAATCTCTCTCACCCTCCATTGTTGTCCAAGTTGGAGCTTGAAAACCAAGGCTCTAGGAAGCTCAAATCAAGAAACACGAAGAAGAAACATTGATCCTTGCGACGCGATCTATCCGGGACATCCGCTGTTTTCTTAATTCCTTCAAAATCCGAAGTTAGGGTTTTGTCAAAGCTATTCCAAGGTAGGATCTATTTATCTCTAACATTGTTTATGTCTGTGCCTCCCGTCCATTGTTCTTGAAATTTCATTACGTTGGGTAAATTTTGTAGGAAGAACGTTTGATTGAAATCGATATGGGTTACTCATGTATTGATGAAATTTATGGGTTGTAGGAAGTCTCTAAGGTCATATCTAACTTCTAGTACGTTCAATTTCATATTGCAATCATCCACAAGAAAATCCCTAAATTCACATAAACCCTAGTTCGGGAAAATTGGGTTTTTTGGTCTAAATGATCTGAGATATCTAAATTAACTTCGGAAATAGGCAATTGTGTGCGAAATAATCTTAACAGACGGGGTTTTGACATATACCTTGTTCAATAAATAATTGACGCGCGTTGGTTACGTCGCAGGTTACTATCTCACATATATGATCAAATTACGCAAATGATACACTTTTCACCTCGATGATACACTGGTTACATTGATGTGTTATCCGGAACTGTGCCTTGTTCAGGGACCTCCCCGATATACACTTAATACATTGACATACTATGCGGGACTGCGCCTTGTTTAGGGGCCTCCCAGACACCGTGACTATGATATGTGATTTGATGCTTGATACGGGGCGCCTTGTTCATGGATCCTGGGATGGTCGCTCCATCCACGATATTGTGCACAATTGGGGCATCGTGAGCCCTCCCAACATTATTGGGGAAGCCGGAAAGGGTTGGTTAGTGTGTTGATGAGCCTCTAACCGAGCATTGCCATATCTACGTCACTATGATAGGAGAGTTAAGGGTGCCTTGTTTAGGGATCCATTTGACACCGTCATTATATCGAACGCCTTGTCTAGGGGTTCCGGGGGTTGATGTTTCGGGTTCCTTGCCTATGGATCCTATCTTGACTCTTTACGTTAGAATGCCTTGACTAGGGATTCTCTTATTTGATATGATACACAACATGGAACAAAATGTGAACTTAACCAAGGGTTGGATAACATTAAATGAATTCCTATGTCGTATGGTTGTGGACTCTTGATTAGTTGTCCTTTGCATTTCAATGGCTACCTATTGTGGACTCTTGTTTAGACGTTCATCGTAATTGTTTATCTCATCTATATTTTGTAGGCTCTTGTCTAGCGGCCCCTTGGAAGTTATTCATCGATCCAAGTGGAATGGTAACTTGTTCTTATATCGACTCTTGTCTTGGAGTCTCTTGCACCTCTATTTACTTAGGTTGGCTTGATATGTCACCATGTCTTTAGTGGGATCATTTGCCTTGCATTGCATAGCTCATTCATGTTGATATCCCTTGTACAGTTCACACATTCGTCACGCCAAGCATGAATGATGTTATTGATAGATATTTCCTACTTTGGCATGACATGCCCTCTATTTTTAACTACACAGGTAAGGACCCGGTTTTAGAAGATCTTGGAGCACATTGATATTTGGGCTCTTGGAAGAATTATGCATTTTCATTTATTTTCAAATTAGCCCTTGGGGTTGTAATAGAAGTAGTGGTTTTATAATAACTAGATTCATCTTGCTACTTCCCTCTCTTTTCTATGTGTTGGATTTTATGTTCATTTCTGCATTCACTCTCAGATTTTCTTGTGTACGTGTGATGGGATGCTTTGGTTATTAGACTTATTTTAATTTGTGATGATTCATGTTGTTTTCCCCATTTATTAAAGAATTCCAAAAAAATGGTTTGAAAATCCGGGGCGTGACACAAAATCAGGGATAAGAACATCATGTTTCGCCGCGACATGTTTCCAATCTTTTGGAATCTTAGGCATGTTTGACAAAAGTCATGTGCATCCTTAAAAAGGGTGGGCCAATAGAATCCGCTTTGGAGAACCTTCGCGGGTGTCTTTTTCTACTAAAGTGGCCTCTGCACTCAAGAGTGTGACAAAAAGTAAGTATGCTATGAAACTCACACTCGGGGACACACCTTCGAATGATTTGATTCAAGCATAATTTGAATAGCTCCGGATCTTCCCAAAAATAATACCTCACTTGTACAAGGAATCGGTCCTTGTCAGACTTGGACCATGTGAAAGGAAATGCACTTGTGGCGAGATAGTTTATTATATGCACATACAAAGGAGAACGCATTTGGCTCACCGCAAAAAGTTGCTCGTCCAGAAACGAGTCTTTTATGGGTAGGGTGGCAAAATGTTCTCTACCACGATCTGTGAGAGGTGGTCAGCTACATAGTTTTCGGATCCCTTTTTATCTCGAATTTTAATGTCAAACTCTTGTAGCAACAATATCCACCTTATCAACCTTGGCTTGCTATCTTTTTTCTCAAAGAGGTACCGCAAAGCATCATGGTCAGTGTAAATGATGATTTTGGAGCCAAGGAGATAGGATCGGAACTTATCTAATGCAAATACTACCGCAAACAACTCTGTCTTCGTGGTAGTGTAGTTAATTTGAGCGTCGGAGAGAGTTTTTCTCGCGTAGTAGATGGCATGAGGGACACGATCTACCCGTTGACCAAGGACCACCCCAACTGCATAGCCGGAGGAGTCACACATGATCTCGAAGGGAAAAGACCAATCGGGTGATCGGATGATGGGGGCAGTGGAAAGCATACCCCTCAATGTCTTAAAAGAGTGTATACACGCGTAGTCAAAAACAAAAGGAGCATCCTTGGCGAGTAAATCACAAAGGGGTTTGGAGATCTTAGAGAAATCTCGGATGAACATTCTATAAAAGCCTTCATGTCCTAGGAATGAGCGAATGTGTTTGACTGTAGAGGGGGGAGGAAGTTTGTCAATAAGATCCACCTTCGCACGGTCAACCTCAATACCCCTCTTAGAAATGACATGTCCCAACATAATTCCCTCTTGAACCATAAAATGGATCTTTTCCCAACTTAGCACAAGGTTTGTCTCCATGCAACATTTGAGCACACTCTCCAAATTTTGGAGACAACCTTCGAATGATTCCCCAAATACGGAGAAGTCATTCATAAAAACTTCCAAAAAATTTCTACCATGTCCGAAAATAGCAATAATGCACCTCTGAAAAGTAGCGGGTACATTACACAAGCCAAAAGGCATGAGCCGATATGCATAGGTACCGTACGGACAGGTGAAAGTAGTCTTGGCTTGATCGAGATGGTCGACGGACACTTGACTATATCCGGAATAGCCATCCAAAAATAAATAGTAGTTTTGGCCTGCCAGTGGTTTGGCGCGTAGGCACAAACTCACCCTTCTCATTCTCGACCACTGTGATGCCCGAATTTTTTAGAAAAGCTTGAGTGGGCCTAACCCACTCACTGTCGGCGATGGGGTAGATGCTGCCCGCATCAAAAAGTTTAACAACCTCCTTCATCACCACTTCTTTCATTATCAGATTTAACCTCCGTTGCATTTCCCACGAAGGTTTAGCATTTTCTTCAAAGTTAATGCAGTACATGCAAACAGAAGGGTCAATCCCCTTTAAATCGTCCACGGACCACCCTATGGCTCCCTTGTGCTTTTGGAGCACATCAAAAAGGCGACCTTCTTGTGATGAAGAGAGGTCGGAAGCAATGATAAGGGGAAAGGTGTCCTTGGGCCCCAAACAAATGCACTTAAGTGATGCCGATAAAGGCTTCAACTCAAGAGTAGGAGGCACATCGATGGATGGAGGAGTAAGAGTGGAAGCTAGAGATGGTAATGGCTCAAAAGGAGTCCAACATGCAAGCACGTCCATCAGAGGTGTCAGGTCAAGCATAGTATTAACCTCCATGATAGAATGATCGATATCATAATCCTCATAACCAAAATGGGCAAGGCAAGCCTCTAAAGGGTCATCGGCAGCACATAAGGTAAGGCATCCTCTACCAATGCTTGAATAATGTCAATGACATAGCATTCTTGCTCTATTTTTTGTTGGTGAGAGGAGCTATACATGTTAAGGATCATTTTCATGTTGTCAAAGGACATGCAAGGGACTTTGGCCTAAAGCTAGTAAGCTATCAAGCTTCTTGGCCAACGAGTCAACCTTGAACGACAAGTCTTGGTGTTGGTCCACTTAAAACACCCCTCTCGGTTTGCTAGATGAGGGAGTGGACCGATCATTTGTAATACGAGACACATTATGGTGCCGTGAGTTCTCGACAAAATGTTCAAAGATTTCCCACCCCTCGTTTCCATTTTTTCGCAAAAACATACCACCACATGACGCATGAATCATGTAGCGGTGTTGTTCCATCAAGTCATAGTAAAAATTTTGCACTAATTGCCAACGGGGCACTTCTTGAAGAGTGCACTTACTTATGAGTTTATTTAGCTTATCCCAAGTGTCATGAAATTGTTTGCCATCTAATTGAGTAAAATTCATTAAAGCCCGACGAATTTGATTGGTCCTGCCAATCTGAAAGTATTTTTTCAAAAATTCTTGTTGGCACTTGGTCTACGTAGTGATGCTCCCTGGTGGTAGAGTGTTAAGCCATTGTTTTGCTCGATCCATCAAGGAAAAAGGAAAGAGCTTCAACGGGAGGGCATCATTCGTGAAATATAAAATGCGTACAGTGAAGCATATGTCCATGAACTCGGTAAGGTGTGCATAAGGGTCCTCATTGTCACACCCGTGAAAATTAGGTAGCAAATTCAACAAAGTGGGCTTGATTTCGTAATGTGTGGCCATCGGAGCTGGTTGTCTAACATAGTTCGGGTCCAAAAATGGACCGTGCAAAAAGTAGTCCCCGATGGCCGGATGTGGTTCCCTATTACCACCGGCGAGTTCCGGTGGAACTTGTATATTGCAAGGGCGGCAAATGGTTCATTGTTAAGGTCGCCCTAGTGGATTGGGATTGTTCTCAATATTTTCTACCATTGGAGTCGATGTATGGCTCTTTGATGCAGAGCGATTGATTTGAACTATTTTTTCGATCTCCAAGTCGATTGCCTCAAGCTTTGGGTACAAAGATCGGCGCTCGAGCATACAAACAAAAAAATAAACCTTAAGTGGTACTTACAGTGCAAATCGGATGAAGCTGTGCAACTCCTTCCTAATGCCGCAAGTAAGACTTAGAGGTTCCCTGAAATCTTATCGCAACAAGTGGAGACTAATAAAGAATAATTAAACTACAACTAATCGTCAAAAACAAAATTCAACTAAAGAATCCATTAACCATTCCCCGGCAACGGCGCCAAAATTTGATCACAGTCGTATGTGGGTCAAAAGTACTATTTATAACTGTGAATTAACACTACGTAGTAGTGGTAAGTCAGCGGTCGATCTTAGAGAATGTGTATGGTTCCTAGAATTGAATTAGGTTTCTTAAATTAGTTTGAAAGGATAGTTGATTTTTGATGATTTGAGTTCTTAAAATTACAAAGCAATTGAAATTAAGATTTACTAAATTTGGGGAAAGAAGGCTAGAGGTCATTCAATCAATTGGTTTCCTACTCTATGTTTGCAATGGAATTGGATAATCAATATCCCTAGATTGCGACTCTAGGGGATATCATCATAAGAATATCCACGAGTTTCCGGGTGTCATATGATATTGTCGTCAAGCGCAACCCGTCTTATCGGTACAACCCGTCTCAATGGCACGCGTTGTCCGATAGCACGGCTTGCCACATGATGTATATCTTATCTCACCCAAGCTCACGGGACCAAGCAAGCACTAATACATTAAATACAACTATTTACCGGCTAATAATTAAATGAAATAGAAAGCATTGAAAGTTTAGCATGCTAGACTACATCTTAATCATGTATTCATCCAAAACCCAATACAAGAAATTAATACAAATAGTTAGGAAATTACAACTTCATGAATGACCCTAGCCTTGAGTGTTCTAGCCTACCATAGAAATAGAGACACTAGAAGAAAAGGAGGAAGCAAATGAATACTCCATGGGAGCTTACCTTGAAGAACCCTAGCCTCCTTCCTTGAGCTCTCTCTCTCTCTCTCTCTCTCTCTAAGATGTATACAATGTAAAAGTGAGAGAATGATAAAAATAGGGCAACCAAAAACGCGGTTGCCCTCTTATATGACCCTTAAAAATGACCCTAAGTTAGACAAAAATACCCCCAAGTGCCTTAAAAACAAACCCGAAATTGTTGTCTGAACTACAGGGATCGGTCCCCCTACAGGTCGGTGACCGGTACTCGGACTTCCATCAAATCCACTGAAAACTAGAGGGACCGATTTCCCTACTCCTAGGGGACCGGTACCCGGGCTTTTGCATCATTTCCAGGACCTACTGCTCAAAATACTATCCAAAAATCTTCTCAAGGGGCCGGTCTCCCTACTTCTCGGGGACCGGTACCCAGATTCTCTGCACAACTTCTGCATAAAACTTCTCTCTGTTTCTTCACTTTGGCCTGGAGGGACCGATCTCCCTACTCCTAGGGGACCGGTACTGTAAAACCCCATCCCGAAGGAATTCTATTTTTAATTCTAAAAGTTTCATCTTTCCAAAATTCAATTTTAAACATAAGGTTAGAGAGCCAGTGAGGGGTAAGGCCCGGCCACAGAACCCTTTCGGCCCAGGTATAGGAGGACCTGAGCAACCGCACTACTGCCGAGCAATCGGTTTACGAACAGCTGAACCATCGGACTGCCGAGCAGCCCGAGCACCTAGGCTAGACCTTCAGCACTTTCTACCCTTCGGCCATCTTACTCGTCGGCCAAGTCGGACAAATAGGAAAAGACAAAACCCGATCAAAAGTACAAAGAATCTCTGCAAAAGCTGAATTTCCGAGATTTCCGCCAAAAGCTGTCACCACCAGGAATCCCACCGAAAGGTTGTCGGGAATATCGGTCGGTCGGCTAACACCACAACCGGAAAAACGGCGTGCGGCTAAAAGCTGCAGCTGCCAGGAAATCAGGCAGACGCCGCCCACCGGTCGGCCACGGTCCTTTTGGCGCCAAAACGGTTTCCCTTCCCTCCAGCCTATAAATAGAGACCCCAAAGACCCTCCAAACTTCACACCAACTCCTCCAAAACATTCCTACTCTCCGTTTCTCTCTCTAGAAGTTGTTTCGACACTTCACCGTTCGGCCGGAACCGCAAAGTCCTTACTTGTCCAAACAGTCGCTCAAAGCTTTCCATAGTGTCCGGCCAGCTCTTTGCCGAACACTACCCGAGCAGAAGAAGATTTCCACAGTTCATCAGTCCAGCCAAACAATCCTCCGGTCAAAACTTCAGCTCAGCAACCAACCAGGCTAGGAGCTCTCAGGTAAACTCTTGACTCTCCGGCCTACCTTGTCATTTTCCTGTTCGGCAAGTCCTCCTGAAGACTTAGCCGCACTGAAGGAAGGCCCCATAGCCTCCTTATTAACTCCTGCCGACGTATCCCAGAATCCTTTTTTTGGTTCGGAAGTAACACCAAGTGCACGGCAATTTCGACCAGTCGTGTTACCCGAAGCCCTTATCCCGCACTACCAGGGTTGCCTATTCCTTCGGTAGCTCGGCAGAGGGATAGTCCGTCATATAGAAGCCTTAGCTTCTTGAGCTCGGCTACACCTCCAACTGTTCGGGAAATTAGTCCTAAGACCTTCCGACCACCTCAAAGGTCTTTTCGACCAGTCTTAGCAACCAAAACACTTTTCCCCGCACTGCCAAGGTTTGTCTGCCCCTTCAGCACCTCGGCAAGGAACCCTTCGGCCGAACACCCTTCGGACCAGTAACCCTCCAATAGCCATCAGTGGACTCTCGTCTGAGCACTATTCGGCAGGAAGACCAGACCTTCGGCCACATAGGCCTTCGGCCAGAAGCTGAGCTTAGGCCATCAACTCGGTCAAGCAGAGCAGTCGGCTAGAAATTGATAAATCTTATGTTTTGGCAGATTCGAGTCCAACACCACTTTAGAAATCAAGTCAAGTAACCCTACCACTGTCAGGTGAATCTCTATATATCATGTTACTCGTATACTTTTAAGATGCTCATTTCTTTTGAAAAGACGTTCATGAAAATCATCGTATTATTACTTGTTTATGAAAAATGGAATGAAGCACCAATTCTTTCTTATTACATAGATCAAACGGTCGTTTCGGACGAGAGGGATGTATAAATGGAATGGCGATGAAACAGAACAACATGATCAAATAGCCAAAGGCACAACCATCATATTACGAAATGATTCAAAGTTTGAAAAGACAAGTGCATAGAAAATTCTAAAGCTAGCCTACGGGCAAATGATGATGAAAGGCCTACGGGCAGGATCCTAAGCGCAAAGACGCTAGTACTGCTCGGTGCGAGCGATGCCGCTGGGGAAAGTGTGAGATTCCCGATGATGCCACTGGGGCAAGTGTGAGATTCCCGGTGATGCCTCTGGGCAAGGTTTAAGTTCCCGGGGAAGACACTAAATGCAAGTTATTACCACAAAGAAAAGAAAAGTAACAATCATACCAACGTATTGATCTGTTTTACGATTTAGTACTGTTAATCCATGAAACTTGTGAAATGTTATATATTGATTCACCCTAGCTTTGGCTTATGCGTTTTTCTAAAACCCTTTTCAGGTAATCTCGAGGAGTAACTTTGGAGCAGCTTAGTTGTCTTATTATTTTCCTTTCCTTTTGATGTAAAGGCCTTGAGCCTCCCCTATTGTAATCAATCAAGTATTTAGTGGAAAACTATGCACTATTCTGGATTGTTTATTTGGTTTCGCATTCTGTATTATCGTTTGGATTCTTCAACTCTTTTATCTTAGGCCTTTGCGAACTTTCTCATTGGCCGGTCATGGATTCATCTTGGTAATGGGATGGGTCGTGACAGAAGTGGTATCAGAGCACGAGTTGATGAATTCCAGAAAACAAATCCAGAACTAGGGAAAAAGCGAGGCACACACGTACTAGCCACGAGATCGTTAGAGTATAGAAATATCTTATATTGTGAATTTTTGTAGTTATGTCTATTAGCAATGGAAGCGATTACGCCAGCAGTGACTTCTCCAACAGCAACTCAGAAAGTGACCATGACATAGCCCCACCTCCTGCAGCACCCGAAGAGGAAGAAGGAGAGATATTCGTCATCGGTGAAGCCATCCAAGAACAAGCGCATGCCTATTCCACAACAATCACATCAGACCTCATAGCCCGAGTGGCGGTCAGTTTCGAGGATAGAATAGAAGAATAAGTGAGAGCTATGATCAACTACCATTTGCGACTGTTGGGACGAGCTTGCAAGGTGGCAATGACATCCATTGAGAATTGGGAATTTGAACACCTGATTGAAGGAGCAAGGCATTGCATTCTGCACGGCCACAATGATGAAATTCAACCAGAGGAAGCTATGGAAGAAGAACCCATGGAATGGCATGAGCAAGGATGGTACCTCGACCAAGGAGGAGACCCCGACGAAGAAGAAGAAGAGGATCCAGACGAAAATAAAGAAGAAGAAGATATCGACATTAATCGCGAGGAGTGGGTCTATCCGCTCTATGAGTGGCCGAGTGACCTCGATAACTAGTAGCTTTAGTATCTTATTATTGTCCGAAGTATTTTGTCGTGTGTCCGGTCACACTCATGCGTCTAAATTTCTAAAAGCATCTCTTGTAGCATGTTGGTAAGAAAATCTCCTCCCTTATTTCTAACTATGAGATTTCTTTATATATCAGAATGGTTAACACCCGTACTAATGGTCAAGGAAGTCACCAGATCACCGAGCTTCGAGACATGATACGAACACTAGCAGGGGTCGTACAAGCACAACAAGAAACCATCGAGCAAATGCGCCAACAGCCTACGAATGAGCCTCGAGAAGACGAAGCGGTCAACCCTACTCAACAAATCAACAACGTGGCAGCCGTGAAAGAATTCCTTAAACTCAAACCTCCGACATTCTCAGGAGGCATGGACCTGATCAAGGCAAACGAATGGATCGCTGAGTTAGAGAAGAATTTTCGACTTCTTCGATGCACAGACTTGCAGAAAGTCGAGATAGGAGCATACCTTCTCATAGGAGAAGAAAACCGCTGGTGGAACCTGAAAAGCATCGCTGAACCCAACATGAATTGTGTACGATTTCTGGAGATTTTTCGAGAGAAATTCATGCCCCGTGCAATGCAGAACGCAAAGCGTCTGGAGTTCGAAAATCTGAAGCAACGAGGCACTATGACGGTAGCAGACTACGAAGCCGAATTTACCAACCTTGATGTCTATGCACCATACTTGGTGGCTAGTGATGAGATGAAGGCCCGAAAATTCGAAGAAGGACTCAAGCACGAGATTTAGAAGATCGTCCGCCCTTTTCAACTACCAACATACGCCGAGGTTCTGGACAGATCCATTCTAGTAGAGCAGGACGTAGATGAATCGAGATGCTTCAACGAAAGGAAGAGGAGCCAAAATCAAGGAGGACCCAGTCACTTCAAGAAAGGAAACTTTGGAAGAAACCAACCAAGGAACCTGAGGCCACACTCAGGAGGACAGAGACCACCTTGTCCCAAATGTGGGAAGAATCATGGAGGATAATGCTGGGCTAGGGGACCACTCAAATGTTTCAGATGCGACAACGAAGGACACTTCAAGAACAACTATCCAGACACAGCCATCGGAGCTAATGCTGTACACATTGGAGGCCAAAGGACCAACACCGACTATCAAGGAAATCGAAACCAGAGGCAAGGAATAGCTTTTGCACTTGTCCCAGGCGACCCCAGGAATGACGAAGGAATCGTGGCAGGTAGAATTTACATCTACAATCTCCCTACTTATGCCTTATTCGATTCAGGATCCACACACTCGTTTATCTCTATATCCCACGCTAACGAAATACCGAAGAGTCCCGAACCATTAGATTTCGATTTGTTGGTGTCCCAACCAATGAGTAAAGGAGTTTTATGCTCTACAGTTTTTCGAAACTGCGAAGGTTATATCGGAGGAGTGTTAGTGCTTATAGACTTAATACCCTTATCCTTGGCTCATTTCGACGTGATAATCGGTATGGACTGGTTATCTAAGTTCAGCGCAAAAATCGATTGTGCAGCAAAGCTCATCACCTTTGAAGCATCGGGAGGAGAAGAGTCTAGACTCTAGGGAGAGAAAATCTCCTCACCATCCGACCTAGTTCGTCGCCATGGGGAGAACCAGTCTTGTTCGTGAAGAAGAAGGATGGAACTATGCACCTATGCATTGACTACCGGGAACTGAACAAGGTCACCATCAAAAACAAATACCCGTTGCCGCGAATTGATGACTTGTTCGACCCACTTCAAGGAGCTCAAGTGTTTTCAAAGATCAATCTCCGTTCCGGCTACCATCAGCTGAAGGTCAGAACAGAAGTCGTTGAGAAGACTGCTTTTCGCACGAGATATGGCCACTACGAATTTTCAGTTATGCCATTCGGAGTTACTAACGCCCCAGCAGCATTTATGGACCTTATGAATCGAATCTTCGCCAACCACCTCGATGATTTCGTAATAATATTTATCGACGACATCCTCATCTATTCAAAAGACGAAGGGCAGCACGCTATCCATCTAGCAACCGTACTTCAAATCCTACGACAAAAGAAACTCTACGCGAAGTTCAACAAATGCGAGTTTTGGCTCAGAGGCATCCATTTCCTCGGCCACATTATCAACAGAGAAGGAATTTCAGTAGATCCCCAGAAAATAGAAACCATTTCCAACTGGCCCGCACCCACCTCAGTAGCGGAAGTCCACAGCTTTCTAGGACTTTCCGGCTATTATCGACGCTTTGTCAAGGATTTCTCAAAGATCGACGTACCAATGACGCAACTCACTCGGAAGGGAGAACCCTACGTTTGGACCAAAGAACGTGACGAATGCTTTCAGGAATTGAAGAAAAGATTGACTACAGTACCTGTGTTGACGCTACCCAATGGAGAAAAAGGCTTTGCAGTCTACAGCGACGTTTTACTTAGAGGACTAGGATTCGTTTTGATGCAAGAAGGAAGAGTCATTGCCTACGCCTCACGACAACTAAAGCCACATGAAAAGAACTACCCCACTCACGACCTAGAGCTTGCAGCGGTCATTTTTGCACTAAAGATTTGGCGCCACACCTGTATGGAATCACTTGTGATATTTTCACTGATCACAAGAGCTTGAAGTACATCTTCACCCAGAAGGAGCTAAACCTCAGGCAACGACGATGGTTGGAACTCATGAAGGACTACGACCTGAACATCCAGTATCATCTCTGGAAGGCCAACGTAATAGCAGACGCACTCAGCAGGAAAGGGCATCCCTATTTAGCTCACCTTTCGACAATCGCGATCGACCCAATCAACATAGAAAAAACCAAAGCATTCTAGCAGGATGATCTCAAGTTGCGGAGAATTTTCGAAGACGCCGAAAGAAATCCTGATGAAGAGTTCACCACCCACAACGGCCTACTCAAATTTCGTAACCGCATATGCATTCCCAATCGAGAAGAAGTCAAAAGGAAGATTATGGACGACAACCACAAATCAAAATTTGCAATTCATCCAGGACGGACAAAGATGTATCAAGACATGAAGAAATCATACTGGTGGATGGGAATGAAACGAGATGTTGAAGACTACGTTAGCTAATGTCTTCAATGCCATCAAGTGAAAGCTATACGACAGAAGTCAGCGGGACTACTCCAACCCCTACCAATTTCAAAATGGAAATGGGAGGACATCACGATGGACTACGTCATCGGGTTTCCACGATCAGCCAAAGGCAACAATGCAATCTGGGTCATCGTCGACCGATTGACCAAATCAGCCCACTTCATACCTATTAAGAACACATACTCAATGGACCAGATGGCCGCCACTTATGTTCGAGAAATCATCCGACTACATGGAACCCCTATATCTATCACTTCTGATCGAGACCCCATAGCACAGCTTTTCACCCACAGACAGACGGACAATCTGAAAGAACGATTCAGACTCTAAAGGACCTACTTCGAGCATGCACGCTGGAATTCCAAGGAAGCTGGGAGGAGCACCTACCATTAGTAGAGTTCGCATACAACAACAGCCATCAAGCAAGCATTGGGATGTCACCATTTGAAGTCTTGTACTGAAGAAGATGCAGATCACCGGTATGCTGGACAGAAGCTGGAGAAACAGAACTTACAGGACCAGAGATTGTGCAAGAAACTACGCAGAAGATCAAACTGATCCAGGAAAGATTGAAGGCAGCCCAAGATCGACAGAAGAGCTATACAGATATGCGACGAAGGGAACTCGAATTTCAAGAAGGCGACAAAGTATTTCTGAAGGTATCACCCACAAAAGGCATCATCAGATTTGGGAAGAGGGGGAAGCTGAATCCTCGCTACATCGGACCATTCTAAATCCTTGAAAGGATTGGCCCCGTAGCTTATTGTCTAGCACTTACTCCAGAATTGGCCAATGTCCACGACGTTTTTCACGTATCAATGCTTCGTCAATATATTGCAGATCCCTATCACGTACTGAACCAACCACCAATTCAAATCCAAGAGAATCTATCCTACGAAGAGCGACCAGTCAGAATCCTAGATCGACAGGAGAAGCAGCTCAGGAGCAAGACTATCCCACTAGTAAAAGTCTGGTGGGAAAACCAATCCGGCAATGAAGCTACCTGGGAAAATGAGATCGATATGCGTAAAAAATACCCACAGTTGTTTATATAAGGTATATCCCTAACAAATCTTTCGTATTTATAAAAACCTAGTTTG
>NMUG010001221.1:0-18533 GCA_002855965.1 Monotropa hypopitys
TTTGCGATGAAAACCAAAGTTTGCGAATAAGAGTAGTTACGAAGAACAAATGAAATGAACAAATGAAGCGAACACAGGAAATTGCATGGGAAGAACGGCGATGGGTAGACTGGAAGAACTACTGTGAGAGGAGAGGATTGCAAGAGAGGACGATGGTTGCTGGGCTAGGCAATCTGTGAAATCATCAACTATGAAATCAAATATAGTTGAAATCAAAATCAACTGCGGAAATGAGAATTGAAACCAAAATCAGTCTCCTCCAGTTGTCTTCCCCAACAACCCAAACCACAAACGCTCATACGAACCCAGAAAACCACAAATGCACACACTTACCCAGAAAACCACGAATGCAGGCGTCGGAGACAGAGGTGGGCGTCGGCGTACTTCGCGTCGGTCTGATGCGGAGGTGGACATCGGTACTGGATGAGAGAACGGTGGACGGGTTTGAGGGAGAACGATGCCAGATTGGATGGGTTTGTGCGGAGGGTAGATGGGTTTGTACTATGGATGCCGCGGTGGATGCCGCGATAGATTGAAGATCTGAGGTGGTGTTGAAGAGCTGAGGCGGCGGCCCATACGACGGTGGATTCAATGATCGGAGAGCTGCGTTTGTAGGCAAGATGTGTGGGAGGCGAGGGTCGCAGATGAATGGAATGGGGAAGGAGGCGAGATGTGTGGGAGATGTTTGATTAGGAAAGTCTCCGGGTGGGGGAGAGGATCATGCGTAATGGGGAAGGGGGTGGAGAGGTCAAGGTATTGGGAACAGAAAAGGTTTGGGTTAGTGTGTGGGGGTATATTGATATTTGCAAAAGGTTTGTTTTTTGGCATGTTTTAAGGGATTGTGACAGGTTGTAGGGGCATGTGAAGTATCGTGTAATGTAGTATGACCGGAACAATATTGATATATGACCGGGATAGAGTTATATGATTGGGACAAAATGAGAATGTGACTGGGACAATTTCCTGTTATGTAATATAGATGACATGTATGAAGAAGTGCTCTAAATAAAGGATTATATTCTAACATTTGTTTGGACACCATGCGTGGTTCACACTCTCAACCTTGCGTTGCAAAATATTTATGCGGCGAAGAATCGTGAAAACAATCAAGTGACTTATGATGAGTGTTGGATTACCGAAATTGTAGAGATTGATACTTCTTTTTGGGTCTACTAGTGCCTATTTTGTGTAGTCATTGACAATCTTTTTTATGGACGATCTTTTTATTTTATGATGCTAAATGGTAGTATTGTCATCGTCATATTCTATGAAATAGAAATTGCATAGATGCTTTGTTTGAATCTTTATGAATAAAATAAAATTTTAAAAATAAAATCATTAATAATATATATAATGTGTCCCCAACGTATTCATGTTCTAGTTTTGGGAAATCACGGGTCCGCGTATCCATGTCGTGTCGTCTCCGTGTCTTGTGTCTGTGCTTCTTAGATTGCCACACATTCTTACATGTATCTCAAATAGAAATTGGTGAACAAGAACGTGGTGTATACACTGCAGGTATGCGTTAGTAAATGACTTGTACAATACGTCTACTGGGAAATCCAAAGTTGGACAGACTTGACTCTAATCTTGTGTGCTTCTTTCTTGTAGGCTGAAAGTTCCCCATGCGATGATGGGGTCTATCCATTTTGGGTTGGGCCGAGATCCAAGTCCATTGCCTCCTATGAAACTGAGACTTCGACACTTGGCTTGGTAAGTTAGTCAATGCAGATTGTTCGGCGAAGCTCAAGGGGAACTGATGATGCTAAGTAGGCCAAAACGTTCGCATGACTGTTCAGTTTGGAGCTTATCTGGAGGATCTGAGTCCTGGTGAACTGCTGTAGTGCCTCTTCAACCTTCTCGGCATAAGAGGCCATCTTTTTGTCCCTTGTTGCATATTCGCCGGATAATTGATTCACTACTAACTGAGAATCACAGAGAATAATTAGATCGGATGCCTCACACCGTTGTGCACTGGCGAGTTCAGCGAACAATGCCTCATATTATGCAACATTGTCGGATGCATTGAAATCAAGCCAGATCCATTGTTCTAGGGAAAGGCCTTTTGGTGGAACAAAACGACCCGAACCTATGAACCTTTGTTGCACATTGAACCATCCATAAATATTTTCCATTGGTTTGCGGTCTCTAGCCCATCTGATTGCGGCAACATTGGCTCAGGGGTCTTGAGCAACTCCATGTTGATCCTGATCATCCTAGGGTGCTGAGTGGTGTTAACTCTACAAAATCTGTAGGGACATGCTCTTTGATCACTGTTCTTGGCGGGAATCTTATCATGTTTCCCAACTCCACTGACCATGTAGTCACCCTACCCGAAAGGTCTGTCTTTCTCAGGACTACACCACTTGGGTATTTGGCAGGCACCTAGGAAATAATGATTAAACTTTTTCTAGGTTACCACTAGAGCCAAGACGAGTTTCTCCAAAGGTAAGTATCCGATCTTGTCATCTAGCAAAGTTTTGCTAAAGTAATACATTGGCATCTACTTGGCCTGCTCCTGCCTGATCAGAACCACACTGACCATGTGATCGGATACATCTATGTATGCCTTGAGTATGTATCCTGGTTCAGGGTTGCGATCAGGGAAGAGAAGAAAGATAGGCCTTCATCTGCTGGAAAGCCCTTTCACATTCTGCCCCCCAAAGATAGTCTGTTCACTTTCTAAGCAATTGGAAAAACGATTTGCACGACTGATAAATTTGTTGAGCGCCACAAACATCCCTGTTAGCCTCTACACCTCATTTGTTGTTTTGGGGCTTTGTAGGGTTTGCATGCCACAATCTGATCGGGATTGGCCTTTATTCTCCGATGGATAACCAAACGTCTCAAGAACTTGCCTGAGCTAACACCAAAGCGCAATCGGGTCCTTGAACATTGAAATTTTAAATCTCTAATAGGTCGCTCCTGCATTCCTGATCTCGAATGACATAACCTTATAGTAGTATAAACACCTTGGCATGGTGAATGAGGTATTCTCCTGATTTGGCCCGTACATAGGAATCTGGTGATGCCCCCGATAGGCATCAAGGAAACTCATTCTCTTGAGTCGACTGTGGCACAGACCAACTTATTAATCTTCATTAATGGAGAGAGTTGTCCTTTGGACATGCCTTGTTAAGGCCCGTGAATTCCACATAGACCCTCCACTTGTCGTTCTTATTCTTTACCACCACTGTATTAGACAACTATTTAGGATAATAGACTTCTCGAATAGCCCTAGCCTCAAACGGCTACCTATTCTATTAAATCTTTTGTGTATTGAACCGTCGGCTTGCGCCTCTTCTGAATCATTGGTTTATGGTTGGGGTCGACGTTTAGACAGTGATAGATGGTGCCTGGATCCACCATGGATATTTTTTTAGGGGGGGGTCCAAGTGAATACGTCAATGTGCTTCATCAAAATCTGAACCATGTCCTATTCGTCCTGTTCGGGAAGATACTCCTCGATCAGGAGATATTTGTTTTGATCCGTCTCATGGCGTGAATCTTCTTCAGATTTTCCAAAGTTCTCGTTGTGTGATCTACTCCAACATCTTCCAGAACCGGCTGATCCGATACTTGTATAGATTTGACGTGTTCTGCATTCGACTTGTGCTTGATGGAATCCACAAAATAGCTTTTGCCCTTTTCTGGTTTCCTCTGATGTTTTCTACGCCCTTCAGTCTTAAAAATTTGATGATCTGATAGTAGGTGGACGAGATGACCCTTATCCGGTGTATAATTTTGGGATGTTTTATGGCCTAATCCTTCTTTTAAATTGGGAATATTAGAATTATTTGAGAAAGATGTAATTTGAGGTCGTATGTAATGTTATCCTAATGTTTCGGGTTGATTTGGGATGTTTCAGAAAGGTTCGGGGCAAGTTTGGATGGATCTGGAAGAAAATGGAAATTTTGGGCAGAAGTGGCAATTTCCGGTAGTGGTAGTGGCGGCTGAGGAAGTAGAGAGCGATGGGTGAGACTTCCAGAAGTTGAAGAAGGGGGATTTGCGGAAATGGAAGAAAGCTCCATTTCCGGAAGATGTCGTGGTAGATCTCCGAAAGTGTGAGGAAGGAGGGTCATTTTCAGATTTTAGAAAACCCATTTCCAGTAGTCCTGGTTTGCGGGAGTGTGTAGGGGATCCAGAGAGGCTGGACTTTCGGAAATAGTTGTGTCATTTGCGGTAATGCGAGAGAGGGGTGCGTGCGAGAAGAGGACTACCATTTCTGGTAGTCCCACGCCTCATTTCTGATAGTCCAAGCCCTTTTTCCCTCTCTTTTCCTTATGGTTTTTGGAAATTGGCCCCCTCCCTGATTTCTGGTAATGAACAGGGATTCTCCTGGAAAATTTTGGCCGTCGGTGTATTGATTATAAATACCCACTTAAGTCATTTCTAACCCATTTTTCTCACAACTCTCTTTCTCTCAAACCATACGAAATATCAGTGGAGCCTCCATCCACCACCAAATCACCTTCTATCTTTTATAAATAAGAGTGAAACAGAATCTCAACTCAGAGCCGTATTGGTTTGGACAAAAAGAACAAAGATCTAATACTCACTTCAACCTCCAAAATCTAATAGTACGATAATAAGGTATAAAGTTTCATACTTATCACAAAAACCTAACGATATAATAAGATGTTGGATGAAGTACTTGACCAGTGCCCATGTGCCAAATAAGAACATTGATTTCATTTACAACATTATTTACAATTATATTTGAATACAATTATAAATAGACTTAAATAAAAATTATTACAATGCATTAATTTATCTAAGTATTATTTCAATTCACGCGACCAAAACCGAAAACCGGTCTATCGCAGTGACAGGAAAACACTAGTGACGATGAATCCAGTCCAGAAATCGGAAAACCTAGTAACCCATTTACACAATGTTCAAAATCCGAACACATCCCAACCAAAATCGGACACAATAAAATACGAACACACACACAAATACAGAAACCACTATACACTCGCACACACACATCCAGTCGAAGCCCACACGCACACACAGATTTACCGAAGCCCACACAGAAAAAAATCTGGAGCAATGAAAAAACAGAGAGAAGGGATACAAATGAAAAAAATAGAAAAATACAACCTAGAAACGCAAACAGCCATACAACCCAGAAACGAAAACAACCACTAAACCGGAAACAACCATACAACACAGAAACGAAAACAGCCATACAACCCAGAAACGAAACCCATACAATCTGGAGCCTCTCGACATATAGAAACCCAAAAAAACGAAAACAGTCATACAACCTAGAAACAAAACCCATGTTCGAATACAGAAACGAAACCCAGTAAAAAATAGCCAAATACAACCCAGAATCGAAATCAAAATCAAAACCGAAATCGAAACTCCAAGCTGTGTTGGCTGTGTACCAACACAGCAAAACCAAATTGAAACACCAAGCCAAAAATAAAAAACACAGCCAACCATGAAAATCACAAAAACAAAAACACAGAGTGAGTGAGAGAGAGAGAGAACGAAAACCGAAAACCCACCCATACAGAGAAAACGTACATATACAACCGACCCCCCCCACATTTTAAACCCACACACACAGCCAAAACCCACACACAACAAACCAAAAACCGATGGAGAGATAGAGGATTGCATATTAGGTCTTTGGAGAGAGAGAGAGAGAGAGAGAGAGAGAGGGAGGGAGGGAGGGAGAGAGAGAGAGAACCCCCAAAAAATGAGAAACCCCCAAAATTGGAAACAGAGTGAGTGAGAGAGAACGAAAATGAAACCCCCCAAAATACGAACACACACACACACGTACAAAGTGAGAGAGAGATACACACCCCAAAATCGGAAAACCCCCCAAAACATAGCCAAACCTACACAAAGAGAGTGAGGGAGAGAGAGAGAGAGAAAGTTCACCGAAGAAACCCAGCCAAAATCGGAAAACCCAGCCAAAACATCAGGAGACCTCGGGGGGTGGGGATCTCAGGGAGAGGGGCTGTGGGGGGACAGAGAGAATGAAATGAAGTTAGTAGATGTGTATGAATGGTTGTGCGGAGGGGCGTATGTGTATGAATGGCTGTGCGGAATGTATGTGTTTATGATAATAGATTAGGGTTTGTTCTCAGCCCTTGGATCCAAATTCAAACACAATCTGAACCATTGAAGATAAGTAAAGTTAGTATGTGAGAGCACATATTACGAAGTTGTCTTGTATTGTTATATAAAATTTGTATGTATTGCATGTATTCGTTGGGTATTCGCCGTCTTCATGCCTAAATCCCATTTTTGGGTCTAGGCTTGGGTTAAACCCGAAATTGGTCGAGTGTATTGGTCTATTGCATGTATAGGAGTCATGTATTGATTATTGTCGAGTTGTATTCCTTGTATTATATGAAATTCCTTCGAGTCAAAGGGAAAATTGGGTCTTTTGCATGTATTCAAATCCATTGGTCAAATTGGCCGCGTAATCATGAAATTGGAAGAGTTTAGAGTGGATTGGTGTATTCAGTTGGGTCTAGGCACGATCAAGGAATTTAATTGGATTTTATTCCTACTAAAATGAAAAGGGGTACAATGGTACTAAATGAAATTGAGGTTGGGATATGTGTATTCATGAAGAAATTGAATTGGGATCTAAATCCATTGAATCGAAAGAAGACATAATTTTATTCGCTTAAATTAAGGATAGAAAGTTGTATTTATGAAGCAACTTCGAACATGTATAATAATGTATTTAAATGAGAGACTTGTATTTACAAATATATTTTCCAAATTGTATTTATGGATGTATTCTATGTGGCGGGCTTCCATGTATTCAGTCCCGACCCATGTATTCGACGAATGTAGTGACTTGAGCAATTGTATTCGGAGATTGTATTCATAGACATTGCGCAATAGGAGTTTGACTGAGCCCTCCTGTCTTTCCGGGGAATCGCGAGGAACTATATTGGGAGTTGGTCGACGTGCCACTCTTTCGAGGAACCGCTCATGAGTCACACATTTCATGTATTTTGTATTTGATGTTAGCCCAATGTGTATTCATTGAACGTGTTATTTGTATTAAGTGTCGGGCTTCCATGTATTCAGTCCCGATAGTATATGTTCCCTATAGTGGGATTTCACGTATTCAGTCTCAACCATAGCACGAGCTTTCATGTATTCAGTCCCGGTCATATATGTGTGTATGTCGAGTTTCCATGTATTCATTCCCGACCGTCTGTGTATGCAAGCATCGGGCTTCCATGTATCTAGTCCCGTATGATTATGTTTATTAAATGGCGATGTTCCATGTATTTAACTCGACCATTGATGTATTGAAGAAATAGTTTGCGTGTATTCAAAGTGAGGATAAAAATGTATTCAATCATGAATCAAGAAAAGATGAGCATCAAATGTATTCAAAGGTGAAATCACATAAAGAAGTATTTAATGGAAGTATATTCACTGGAGTCATTGAGTTAGGACCATCTTATCAAGTCAGGCATGTATTCGTCGAGTTGTGTATTCATATCATCGGATTGATTCTTTGTATTTAGTGGTTGAGGTGTCTGATAGAGTTGTATTCATGTTCACGAGCTATGTGATTGTTTCTTGTATTCATGGCATTCGATGTACGTAGATCACCTTACCACACTGCGCACTGGATGCATATATAGTATTAGTTAGAGATTATTTCACTGAGCACATGTAGCTTAGACCCCCTTCCCTCCAATATTTGTATTGCAGGATTAGATGAGCATGGTTCGCAGGAGCCTTTGGAGATGTAGAAGCATGTCAGATGCTCATGTATTCATTTATGATATTATGAGAGGTTTTGTATTGTACTCAAAGGTTTTCATTCGAGTAAAGTTTAAAATTGTATTTGTAATTTGTGTATTCAAGCAAATGTAATATTTTGATGTATTTGAGTCTTCTTTTCATTTGAGGCAAATTGGTTGATTGTGGTTTGGCATTATGGATTTGTTTATGTGGGTTGGTGAGTACTTTCTTTATTGAAAAATAGGTTTGAAAATCCGGGGTGTGACATGTTACCAAGCCCAACGGCCTTACAGGTTTTGCACTGAATCTTATTAAGAGAATTCTCGAGTCCTTAAGTCGGATTGGGTCAAACCCATCTTCTTGAAGGAGTCAAAGTACAATATCTCCTATAAACTGTCCTGATCAACTGCGTTGAAATGGCCAATCTTCAGAGTAATGACCATTGCATCATTGTGAGGCATTCAGACGCCTTTAAGATCCTTTCTGTGAAAGTAATCTGCACCTGAGGTCTATCCTGCATCCTCAGCCTCTTCTGTCAAAGCCGAAGGACGTAGTGTTCATGGTCGGCCTTGCACCTTTGTGCTCTAGCCTCTCTGTGTGGCCTGCTGGACAATCCCATGGATACCATGGATTGTGCCCAAGGGCATCATATCATCTTCATTAGATGAGTTAGACCCGCAGCCTCCACAAGTTCCTCTAGGAACTTTTGGAATACCTTGAAAGCTGCATTGAACACCGGTAGCCTCCAACTTGTCTTGATCCCATCCCACCTTTTCCGGTCACTTTCAGAACGACTCGTCCTTCAAAGGTCAAATCATCTTAAAGATTGGCACATTAAGGGTAGTGCGGAGCCCTTTATAAGCTTGTGTGCTGTGTTTAGGGATTACCCTTGCACATAAAGGGCTTTCTCCTTTTCCTCGTCTTTTTCCTTTTCGACTTCTTCTTTTGCCTGACCTTTTTGACCACATTAGTCTTCTAAGCCTTTTGACCGCTTCGCTTGATTCCTGGAGAACTCTTCCACCTTCCCGTGCTTCTCCACCCTCTCCATGCGCTCGGGGAGGATGTCGAGTGGGTTTATTGTGAGGGACCCACTTAGCTTTTCTCGCGAACGTGAGCCCAAGCTTGAAGGTTGCGACTGCATACTTCTCGCTGCAGTAGTCTCTTTATAGGTTCCCCAGTACATATCAGTGTACTGTATGATTTCATTAGTGCGCTTTCTCAACACTATTAGAGAGTCAACTTCTTTGGGATGTGCTCGGTTTGGGAGGAACCTGACAATGAACTCTTTTGCCAACTGATTCCAACTGGTAATGGACCGTGTTGGGAGTTTGTGATATCAGTTGGGTGCTGTCTTGGCTAGGATCGAGACATACATCCTGCAATAGATGTCCTCATCCCCATCAGGCAAGATCGCCTGCAGATATCCCTTGATATGCCCCATCAGATTTGTCTTCAACAAGGGCTTCTTTTCTCTCTTTTTTGATATGGGGGTGGGAGCAATCTGCTGGAGTGCTTTCTCAGCTGTTTCTTGGCCCATTCTCTGGCCTTCGAAGTGTTGATTGAGTCATTCCCTAACGTCGTATGGCAGAGGATTATGCTGGTGCCCAGAACTTGAGCCCGTGCCTTCTCTCCTCTGGCCGGTAAGCTTTATGGCTGGAATTTTCTTTTGGTCTGCACATACTGGATCGTGAGATCGGCCCGAACAGTGGCTTTGTGTTTGACTGGCACAATCTTGACGACCATATTTATCTCTTCTGCTGTGTGGGTCCTCCACCAAATGCCCGGCCTGTACTTGCTTCTTCAGGTCATCGATTTTGCATTCCATATGTCGAATTGTCTCTTGGCTTCAGATGACATTTTTTAAGTCATCGTCTCTGTTTGTTCTGGTTCTTGATCGAGAACGACTCTTCTCACATGAGGAGGTGTTGTCTCGGACACTGGTACTCTCCTCGCCACTGCGAGTGTTGATAGCATCTCCAGGTGGACTTGCAGCCCCTCCACGAGGACTGGTGGCACGTGACTGGGTATTTCTTGTTTTTTTGGGCGCTCCTGGTAGGTCTCTGGTAGGATCATTCCCCCGTGTTTTCCCTGCCCCAGATATGCCTAATCTGGTGTTTCAACGTTTTGGCTAGTCATGGTGATTATTCTGTTTTTTCTCACGGGTGATGCCAAATTGTACGTTGGGGATTTCTGGTTATCTTACTGGACCTTCTCCTACTAGCCGAGTTGGTGGAATGCCTGAAACCTAATTTGTCAAACGGAGCATTCATCAAAGAACCCTTCTTTGTGACGGGATGGTACTCAGATGATTAACTCAGAACTTAATCAATCAAATTCTCAAGAACTATGCATGTATATAACAAATTACAATGCACCTTTTTTTTCTGAAGCCATGATTTGCTTTTATAGAGGCTCTCTGTCTTGGAGTCCTTCTCAACTACTAATTTTCATCAGGAGTTGGATTTTATCTAGGATTTCACATCCTTATCTCTACTTGTCCGAGATCCCATATCCTTGTGAAATTAGGACAATTCTCTAATTTTTTAGATCACGACATATCCTTTAACAATTAAATCCGAACACAATTTTGTTACCACATTTCTCATGTCGTCCGCCCCATGGCTCTCCTCAGCTGCATGCCAGTGTACAATACCAGCATGTTGCCGAGCTGGTTATGCGCCTATTTTCTCGGGGAACCCCTAATTAAGTTTAATCCAGTTTTTCCTCCTTCAGAAGTAACCAAGAGTTCACTTTAGACTGAAGAAAAACTTATTATTATTATTATTATTTGTCCAGTTTAGTGTTTTTTCCGGAGATTGATACACACATATATATTTTTTATTTTCTGGTATTTTTCTGAAAAGTAAAAGTAAAAGTAAAAGTGAAAAAGGACTACCCAATGCACGAAGCTCCCGCATATCCGAGATCTGGGGAAGGGTTGATGTACGCAGCCTTACCCCCTGCAAGCAGATGCTGTTTCCGTGATTCGAACCCATGATGTGCATGCCACAATGGGGTAGCTTTACCGCTACACTGGGTTCGCCTTCTTAAAAGTAAAGTAAAAGTAATTTATGAAAAGCTATAAAAGTTCACAATAATATTACAGAAAAACAACTTTCTGTCATGCAAGTTTTTGGTGCAGAGTTATATTTAGTGTAGTTCTTGAATGAAATTGTGTAGGAAGGGATGGATTAACACATAATATGTTGGAGTTGGTGCATACGCATTGGAAGTGTCGACCAGTTTGTAAAGTTCGATGCTTGGGTGTTCCCACCGTTGACATGAATAATGTTTGCCGTTGTCTCGAGGTTTGTTATTTAAACATCAATTCTATAGCTTTACTTGGTACTGAATCTGTTCAAATTCTCACTTATGACATGTTCTGTTACTGTTCTGCTTTCTGTGAATGCGTGTAAAGCTGTAAGCTGAAATGAAGTCTGGGCTTGTAGTTTCATACGAGCTACTTTGACCACATACTCTTTGCAATTGCAAATTTGCTATGAAACTGTGATTTCTTTTGCATTTGTTTGTTATTGAGTATATTTTGACAATTAGATCTTATTAGCTAGTTCTTATGACTTGTACTTTTGGTAGCTATGAAGCGCGTACACTCCTAGGAGTCATGGTACCTGTATCGAACACTCAGGACACGGAAAAAATGTATGGAACACTCGTGTGCCCCATTTTTTTAAATTTTTTTTGAGATGTGACACGTATCAGACACGACGGGGACACAATAGGTGGATATCTGCAAAAAAATATTTTTTCCGGGGGTAAATGCTCTCGGGTCTGTTAGAAAGGGAGATTCGGGCCAAAGAGGCAGACATACATACAATGGTAATAGGAATTCACTGTACAGCAGCTACACAGCAACAACAATAACAACATTGGTGGCAGTCGAGCCATCAAAGATAACAACATCAATATCCAACCATGTAGCCCTAAAAGAGCCTTCAGTAACCTAGGATTTTCTCTATCTACCATATATGAATGCCTCCTTAAAGAGGGCATCCTAAAACCCCTCAACCCCATGCCAACACTATATTACTTTTTCTAAGGATTTCATCCTACTCTAAATGATAAGAAGTAGCACCTATGCAATTATACTGTAGCGTAAACATTTCATGCATAGAGATGCAAGTGTATTTTATTTTTCTTCTCGTTAAAATGTATACCAGAATGTTGTTCTTAACCTTCCTTTCATCAGTGTTGGTTGGTGTATTGTTGCGCAAACTTTGCATTTCACTTGATAATTTTTGGGCATTTTTCCATTTATTCAGGCATCAGCTATCTAGCCTTTTAACAAAAGCCAATCTCCTTGAACAATCAAGTTTAAGCACATGCAGTACAGGTGCTAAATCTTTTCGAAATCTTTCAGCGGGTATGGTTTGGTCCGTTTTATCCTAATGTCCAACAAACGGGGAAAAGGTGTTTCCACCACTTTGCATATTGAAAAGAAGCATGCTTTTCGTCTTGTGTCACTGTTTCAAACCTCTAGTCTATGACATGTTTTTTACCCATGGGACATCACTTGCTTCGGCAAACAATACCTAAGTGATTTTTTCTTGCAAATTATGAACTGCTTTAAATGTACTGTTAGACATGGAGAGAGCACGTCATTAATTGTGATTTTTGTATGCACGTCGTATGTGTGATACTTTAACGTATCTGGCACAATGTCTGCCATCTTGAATTTTGTCATATATCCATTTACCTTTGAACTTGGAGAGAGGCACATCAGTTATTGTGCTTTTTGTATCCAAGCCGTATGTGTGATACTTTGATGTATCTGGCACACTGTTTGCCATCTTGAGTTTTATCTTATATCCATTTGATTTTACACTAATTGTGTTGATTATTTGGTAAATTATTATGTTAGTCTTAATTCACTTAATTGTTTTTCATAATACCAGGAAAAGACTGGTGGTAAGATCATTCATCGAGTTGGTGGTATAGTGTACATTTTCCGTGGCAGAAACTATGATCATCGCAGTCGTCCAGTGTACCCAGTTATGCTCTGGAAACCAGCCACACCAGTTTATCCGAAGCTCATAAAAGAAGCTCCAGAAGGTTTGACAAAAGTTGAAGCAGATGAGCTACGGGAGAGGGGAAAAAATCTTTTGCCAATTTGTAAATTGGGTACACAACGAACCACATTATTTTCCTAGTTCATCTGTTTGTTAAATGATTGTCTTTTTTTAACATTGGGTTCTCTGTTTCATCTTGTTCGTCGTATTATTGCTGTAAGGGAGTGAAGTGCGATGCCAATTCATTTTTAAGTAATTAAGCACGGCTTGTCAATTGGAATTAAGATTTTGTTGTTTGTGTAATCATATGAACTTGTTGCTTGTGGTTTGATTTTTTTCAAAATCTAGAGGCTAACAACTCAATCATGGGTCCTGTACTGGTGTGTTAAGGGTTTTCTTCCGGAACGTGGTTGAGGTCGTTTGAGCAAAATGCGTCTGCATTCTGGAATAGAGAATTCTCTTGAATCCAGTCACCTTGTCACTTGGGATAAGACCGCATTATAGTCATCTTATTGATTATCTTTTTTGTTTGTTGAGATTCATCCTTTCCTCCCTTCGTGCTGCAGCAAAAAATGGTGTGTACTCTTTTCTAGTAAAAGACGCGAGGAATGCTTTTGAAGGAAGCCCATTAGTTAAGATTGACTGCAAGCGGTTGGATGCAAGTGACTACAAAAAGATAGGTGCTAAGCTGAAGGTTTGTGTATCACGGAAATTACTTTTTCTTCTAGTCATCAGTGCAGCCTGTTTTTAGACCTCATTATCTGACCAGTTAAATGGCTGGTTTCTAACAACTAGGACCATAGCGTACAAGTAAAATAGACCAAACACATAAAAAACTAGGGGATGAACCAACTGTGTTTGTATAAAAATAGTATGTAATCCTCTAGTTAAAAATTCTGTCCTTTCTACAATCCAGCCAAACATTAAACTGGCAAGGGAATCTCTAATCGTAGCTCAGCCAATTACCTGTACAAGTTCAATAACATGCTTTCACTCACCCATTGAAGTCCGTACATCAACATGAGAGATCTCTGTTGCCTCTCTCTCTCTGTGTGTGTGGTGTGTGTGTGTGGTGTGTGTGTGTGTGGTGTGTGTGTGTGTGTGTGGAGGTGGTGGGGGGTTGTGGGTGTGTGCGCGCACACCCTGAAGTTCACAATCCCTTGAAAACTAAGGATTTTGCTATGATTAGGTGTGTTAATGTTTCAAAACTTTGCATAACCTGGAACAAAGTAGAAAAAAATTAGAGGACTCAGAGAGATGTACACTACTATATACTCATGCCTAATGCCAGGTGGAACAACTCAAACTTCTGCACAGTTATACAAAGACATTGCTAGGTTATATTGGTTACGAATAACACTTTGTTAGATGCTTTTCATTGAACAATGTTCGTGATGGTCTGTTATTTGTATACTCACTTTCTCCATGTCTCTCCTGACAGGAATTGGTTCCTTGCGTGCTCTTGTCTTTTGACAATGAAGAGATATTGATGTGGAGGGGACACAATTGGAAATCAATGTACTCAAAAGCTCCTCCAGCTTCAATATCTGCTGATAGTGATGCTACTGATGGTTTTAATTGTTCAGGTATGCAGGAGACCAAGATGGAAATAGAATGGGGCGAGACTGCCGTGTTTCGCTTCATCTTTTTACAAATTCGTTTTTATTGTGCCATTTTTATGGGATCGGCAGTAAGAAACCGGAATTGCATAGCTAGGAGTGACAATCTTGACCCAAACCCATGAATCCACCTAAACCCACACTTGAAACTCACTTGAATTCAGCCCACTTATGCTCCATAACCCAATGTGGCTCATCTCAGTTGAGTATGTTAAAGTATTAGTATGTGGGATATTGTTTAGTCCCACATCGGGTATCCATGTAATGTAACACTATTCTCAAATGATGTAAATAACGTGTGCATGTGTAAGGGTTCATTAAGACCCTATACACTTTTTCCTTTCTCTGATAACATGGTATCAGAGCCAAACCCTAACCCACCACTTTCCACCATCCTCCTACCAATGTAAACCTTTATATGACAACAAGGACGAAGCTAAGCTCGTCGCTCAAGAAGCCGCCCGTGCTGCCCTGAAGCTCCCCGTTCATGTCCACAACTCCCCATGTTTCATCTGCCGTTCTCCACCCAAAAACCTTTTGCCGCCACCCGTCCACCCTACACCACCACTCATCTTCCTTCTTCGACATCCGACGACATCAACCCCCCTTGCCGGCTTCTAAAACTCATCGAAATCCCACACCCACTCACCGTTGACCCTTATCGGCACATCCACAACCCTTGTTAACGTCCGAAATCATTCAAAACCTCACAACCATCAACTGACGACCATAGACAACCTCCGACGCACCTCCGGCGTCCCTTCCCGGAAATTGTATCTCCTTCTTTTGGACTGGATCTCCTCCGTTTGATGTTTGGTAATGTGTTTTATCCTGTTTTCCTTCGATTTTTGCGCCGTGTTGGTTTGGTCACCATTATGAGATTGGGTATTGACCTCGTTGCTGATTCATTGGTCTTCTCAATTAGTTCGTATTGTGGGTATTGGTATTAATGTTTCATTTTGTGGTCTCTACATTTTTCAGCAAGTAGAAATTATTAGTAAATTGTTTACGTAGTTGACTTTGGTGGTTATCTGTGTTGTGGTGCGTTGTGTTGTTGCCTCTCCCTTATTTGGTACGATGTCTGAGGATTAGTTTGGTTCTAGTCATGCTACTGGTTCTATTGTTGTTGGAAGTTAATCTACTTTTTCTAGGTCTCACGAGAGTTGACATATTACCTCCACACCATTTAATGGAGGAATTTATGTTCTTTGAGTGTATTATATGGGTGAGTCCGAAGACTCATATTTGACTGATGAGCCTCCTGTGTGAATATATTTTTGTAAATATCATTAGGATTTTATTTAGGCTTTGATTAGGCTTTGATTAGCCTAAATTTAGGGATATGATTTATTTTATTTCCTTTTTTGGTCCAAACTTTGGCTATTTAACTTACTCTTTGTATTCTTTGTAATTATTCAGAATATTATTCAATACAGTGATATTTTCCCTCTAGTCACATTTTTCTCACAAATCTAACATGGTATCAGAGCTAGGTTACGTATGTAACCATAGCCGCCGCCTGTTGTAAAAATCCGGCCATCCCACACCAGTCGTCGGCGCCCCTGCTCTGCCTCGCTATCCCGCACCTCTGCCAAGCCCCAGGCGCCCCCCCTTCTCCGATACAACCCCGCCAGATCTCGCCTGACCTCTCTCTGCTCAGGCGACCTTCCCCCGCATAGCTCTCCCCTTCCGCACCAGTCGCCGGACCTCGCCCAGGACTCCCCCGCTCAGTCGACCAGATCTCGCCACTCCTCTGCTGACCTCGCCACCCTGCCTCTCCTCCACCCCTGTGGTTCCCGCACAGCCCACGTGCCTCCAAAACCTGCGCAGCCTACCTCTCCGCCATCCCCGTGGTTCCCGCACAACCCACTAGCACCATCTCCGGTGACCTCTGCACCTTCCAGCAATCTCCATCAGAGTCCTCTCTCTCTCTCTCTCTGCGCAACCCAGCCCCGATCTGCGCAACGCAGCCTCGATCTACTCCGGTCGTCTCTCGCCGGACGCTGTCCAGCCCTCGCCGGACCTCGGCCATCTTTCGATCTGCCCAGATCTGCTCCGATCTGCTCCGATCTGCACCAATCCGCTCCGATCTGCCCAGATCTACTCTGATCTGCTCCGATCTGCCCAGATCTACTCTGATCTGCTCCGATCTGCCCAGATCTACTCCGATCTGCACCGATCTGCTCCGATCTGCACCGATCTGTTCCGACCTGTTCTGATCTGTTCAGATCTGCTCAGATTTGCCCTGATCTGCACCTTGTCGGACTTCGCTGCAACTTGTTTTCAATCCTGTCTACCTCAGATCTGCTCTCGCAACCCATTACACCACCGCTCTGACTCGTCGGACCTCTCTGTACTCCGGAGACCCTCATTTTTTTTCTGGTGGCTGTTAGTTTAGTGTTCCAGCCAAAAGATTTCTTCAACAACTTCCAGTGATCTTCATCGGTCTTCTCCGCTCTCAGTCTTTATGGCAGCACTTCAGAAGGAATCATTACAAGTTTCTATGACCACTACTCAAATAAGCTTGCATAGTTCGTATACCACTGGTACCTTACCCTCCACTTGGATTTTTTATTCTGGCTTCTCCCACCATATGACTTCTAATTTGTCTCTCCTTAGTAACTGTATTTTTCCTGCCTCCCCAATTAGTATTGCCACTGCAAATGGTTCCCATATGAATGTTGTTTCTATTGGCTCCGTTCTTCCTTCCTCTAACTCCTTCCTGTCTATCTCAAATGTGTTCTATGTCCTTCGGTTATCTTTAAGTCTTCTCTCTATTAGTCAACTGTCTAATTCTGGATTTGATGTCTTATTCTCCTATTCTGGGTGCGTGGTGCAAGATCGGGTGTCCAAGAAACAGATTGGTACTGGGCGTAGAGTCGGTGATCTCTACATCTTGGAAAGCTTACATGTTCCTATTGAATCCACATCTACGGCCATGTCATCCTTTTCTTTATATTGCAATTCCTCCCAATTTTTTCTTTGGCATTCTCGGTTAGGCCATTTGTCCAGTGAGCGCCTAAAGATTTTAACTAATTCCGGTCATTTGGGCAACATCTCTGTTACTGACATTTCTGAGTGTAGTGATTGCAAACTAGCAAAATTGTCTAAATTTCCGTTCAAAAGGAGTACTTCAGTCTCTACCTCTCCTTTTCAGATTGTTCATACCGATCCTTTGGACCCATCCCCGGTTGCCACTAAAGGTGGTTCTGTCTACTATGTCTCCTTTGTTGATGACTACAGTAGGTACTCATGGGTTTACTTGATGACGCACAAGTTTGAGTTCTTTCAAATCTACCGTACCTTCCATGCCATGGTTCAAACTCAATTTACCTCTTTTATTAAAATTCTTTGTTCAGATTTGGGTGGGGAATATTCTCTCTCTGAATTGACTACATTTTTAGATTCACATGGGACTATTCATCAATCATCTTGCACTGATACTCCAGCCCAGAATGGTAGAGCTGAAAGAAAACATCGTCATATCCTTGATACTGCTCGATCTCTACTATTGTCATCTTTTGTCCCGTCTGTTTTCTGGGGAGAAGCTGTCCTCACTGCAGCATATCTTCTGGATCGGATGCCCACTCCTCTTCTTTCTGGCAGTTCCCCTTATAAGCAGCTTTATGGTCAGACTCCTAACTACTCTCTCCTCCGAGTATTTGGTTGTACTTGTTTTGTCCTTCTTCCTAAGAAAGACCGCACTAAACTCAGTGCTCAGTGTGCCTTGTGTGTTTTCTTGGGATATGGCATTACACAAAAAGGCTAGCGATGTTATGATCCTGTGACCAAAAAGTTGTACGTATCTCGACATGTCATCTTTTTTGAGCGTCTCCCGTACTTCACTCTCTCTCCCAAAACTGCACTCGTCGCCAAAGATGATTTAATTCATATTGATCCGTTTCCTGTGGAGGTGCCCACTACAGAATATACATCTACTCTTGAGGTATCTGACATTTCTACAGCTCCCCCAGTCTCTTCACATCCTACTTCGATCACCCCTTTTTCTACTGCGGGCCAGGAAGATAGATTCACGTTTATCCTATAGAGAGGCGTTCCTTAGTCTAGGGGTTAAGCTAAGAAGAGAGATTTGCGTTTATCTCTTTGTTGTAATTGTGATTACATAGTGGATACTGGTGTGGTC
>NMUG010001222.1:0-18534 GCA_002855965.1 Monotropa hypopitys
GTACAGATTCATTGTGAGAATAAATTAGAAAATGTGTGCCCCCTTTTTTGTCGGTTGCACCGACGTATATGTTTGGACTTGACCAGGTGACTTGCCAGTGTCCAGTGGTGTAGGGATGACTTGGAAGAACTAATCTGAGAAGGCGACTGACCATCGCATCTCAAATCAAACTTTCAGTAATCATTCTGGTACCGCACTAGGTGAGTGTGCAGAGTTAGTCTTGTGTGTGTTGGTGAGAGAGTAGGGTAAGTCATGAGGTTCAACGTAATGTGTTGGAATGTGTCCCACGTCGCCTAGTCAAATCTCATCTCTATTGGTTATAAGTTTCAAGTTCCCCTCTCCTTAAGACCTTGGTTTTAAGGAGGAATGTGGGCTTGGACTTTTCAACTTGGTATCAGAGCTTGGTTGAGTCTGTCGGGTGTGCCGAGTGTCAAGACTACCTTGTGTTGTGGTCCAGGAGGGTGTGTTGGAATGTGTCTCACATCGCCTAGTCAAATCCCATCTCTATTGGTTATAAGTTTCAAGTTCCCCTCTCCTTAATGCTTTATCTGTGTCCATTGAAAGAGAGGGTTAAAAATAATGTGATCTGGTTGTGAGAGTGTCAAGCGACATCCTTTCATTTTAAACTCCTTTCGTGGTATGGAAATTCTTTAAGGTGGATGATGTTCCATCATCCAAAGTCACATTATTTCATTGGATTCATTGTTTCCCTATCAACACCTGTTATTATTCAAAATTCGGAGTTCTACACTACCTTCAAGTCCATCTGTTTTTGGTGACTTTGATGTTTTTGTATGTTGTCTTGCATCAGTAGTTCCTGGGAACAGCCTTGCACGCAACATCATAGGATCCCTTAGGAATTAACATGCGAGTTATGACAAAATGAAGGCGGATAGAAGCACAAATATACAAAATAGTGAGTCTATCAGTCGACACAAGTGACGGTGAATATCCTCAGGATTTTGATGGGGGTGGTAAAGTTAAAATGAGATTCTGGAAATTCCCCTAGAGTTCCAAGACATCATCGGCCACTACTCTCTCGCCTTCAACAAAAAGTCAAAGAAGTATTATATAGGTTGACGACCGAATAATGAGGGTATCATCTCGTTCTTGTCAGACTCCGAGAAGTACACAAATGATTACCTGGTGGTTTCCGGTTCCTTCGAGCCAGAAGCTGCCGATTACCCAGTTCCTCGGGAGCCCAAGCGCCTAGTAAGTTGAACTGATACTTTGCCGAAGTTCCATTTTTTGTTCCTTTGTAATCTTTTCTTTTCTGCCTTGGAGCTCCGCATATCGTGTTGACAATCAAGGGAAGGGATGATTTAGAGAGAGTGAAGGAATCTTTGAAGCTCGGCATCCAACAATGCTCGGTACCATCTCTTCTAGGGCATACTCCATCTTATACCTATACTCAAGAGTCACATTCGGTAGGCAAGAGCAACTCGGTTGGTGTCGATGAAACAGAAGAAGTTACTCCTGAAGCAATGTTAAGGGGTTCAACGAACGCCGAAGAACCTGGACGATGTCGCCAAGGGCATCTCTTCCTTTGTCCCTTCCGGCAAGGCGGTCCCAATTGCTACTGCTGCCGCACAACCATCTAAATCCAGACGAAGCAAAAGGTTCGGTCGGACGATAGTACTGGCACTACTCCCATCCAGGTCATGCCGGGCTCCGACAAATCAAAGGAGGCCGGAGATTCCCAGCCCGGTCTTGTGCAAGACTGGGCATCGAGCCTTCTTTATAACGGCATCAGGCCGACGTCGGATGATATCATGTCTAACAGTCCGAAAGTAGCCATTGACCTTGCTCAAGCTCTCTCCCTGTCGAAGGATATGGAGGCATTGCCGGAGGGAGTCAAGGCTTGCTTCCTTACTTTGATGCAGCATCTCGAAGAGGTGGTAGTTTTCCTGTTGTATTATTACTGTGAATATGTGTCGTACTGATGTCGTGACTTTATCTGCGTCTTTTGCTTGTTTGGGGCAGGCCGTGTCAACCTCTGTGGGTCTTGAAGAGAGAATCAATGACATGCTTCAGAGCTATTCGCTTTGCCCGAAGACGTCGCAAGAAAGTATCTCCAAGCTGAAGGATGCCAACAATCAGATAGACGTTCTCAATAAAGACATGAATGTAGCTAGGGCGGCTATTGTAACGATCCACCACCGCCCTGCACAATAATGTCCGCTTTGGCCGCCAAATCTCAGTGGACTTCCCAGGGGTCACCCATCCTTAGACTAATACAGGACGAGCATGCTTAACTGGGAAGTTCCAATGGGATTTGACGCCCGTACGGCTTTAAAAGGTCTTGTGCAAGTTAGGTTCATGAGCTATTATTTATAGCACACACAACTTACATCCACCAAGCGATTTGAGACCCGTCCATCGACCCAGACATCCCTTGAGGCTCTTTACCGGACACCTCCACCTGGGACTCCCAGTTGACACCACAGCCAAGATGGGGTGTCACAATCTCCCCCACTTAGGTACACACATCCTCGTGTGGGGTCAAGATTCTCCTCTAGTCCCACATTTCCGGTTGGTGCATGCTCTGATATCATATGCAACAACATGCCCCCGCCCTGCACAATGTTGTCCGCTTTGGCCGCCAAATTCCAGTGGACTTCCCAGGGGTCACCCATCCTTGGACTAATCTAGGACGAGCACGCTTAACTGGGGCTGTGCGGCTTTAAAAGGCCTTGTTCAAGGTAGATTCATAATCTATTATTTATAGCACACACAACTTACATCCACCAACGATGTGAGACCCGTCCATCGACCCGTCCATCGACCCAGGCGTCCCTTGAGGCTTCTTACCGGACACCTCCACCTGGAACTCCCAGTTGACACCACAGCCAAGCTGGTGTGTCACAGCTATGATTGACTGGGCTAACCAGATCGGCCACCTAAACCAGACTTTAGCTAAGCTGACAGAGGAGAACGATGAGCTGAAAAGGAAGAGGCTTGTCGAGGTGATCAAGCTGGAGGAGAAGTTTTACAATGTCGGGTACGATGAGGTCGAGAAGACATGTGAGAAGTAGGTCCTTGAGGTCCGTGATTTCGCCTATAAGAAGGGCTAGATCACGGCCATCGGGACTACCAGCACAAAGGATGACCAAGCTAGTCTTCATGTGATCCCGAACTTTGATGGCCTCCCGGCTCCCTCTTGTCTGTCTTTTCTGGCTCCTCCGGAGGCTCCCCGTTCCTACTCCCGTAGAAACATATACTTCTCTGACCGACCTTGTTGCTTCTTCGGTCGATCCTGTTGTAGTAGAGTAGATTTTTGTTTTCTTTCTTTTTGTTTGTAATCATATGCCAACTTGTTGCCTGGGCTTTTTCTGGTGGTTGGTCTTGCTGACCACCAAAAAATGAATGCTTATTTTTAATGCGCCTGCTTGCTTGCATTACTTTTTGTTGGTAATTTTTTAGAAAAAATTCAAACTTAAGTTATGGCCCTCCCCCCCCCTCCCAACTGAGGATGGGGTGCCGACACTGGGGATCTAGCCTCAGCTCGGTGGTCTTCGGAAAATTTTGTTATTTCCACCAAGATTTAGCTCGGCGAGCATGCGGCCTCCCGGCAATACCACCGGGAGCCCGTCAGACCTTGGCAATGCTACCAAGTCTTGTTTGGCTATTCCACCAAACTGTCAGACATACGATCGATGAGAATGAGCACAATTTAAAGGGAATTGGCAGCTGGTATAAACATTTGTCGGCAGATATGACCGATAAGAATACACAATTTAAAGATAATTGGCAGTTGGTATAAACATTTGTCGGCAGATATGACCGAGTTACAAGATGTTGCATTTTACATTGAAATAGTGATAGTATCTTCTCAAATTCGTAGCGTTCCACGGCCTTTGTAAGACCCATTTCGGAAAAGGGTGAAATTTAATAATGAAAGAAAAGAAAATTAAATAAAATATAAAGATGGAGGAGTTAATTGAAGGAATAAGAGAGTTGTGAGGTGAAATTTGTAATTTGCCTTAAATTATGCAACAATGTTACATGTATACTATAAGAATGAACAGGTGGTAAGCAAAAATGTATCAAACAAACGGTTCGATCAGAATTGAATCGACAGAAGAAAAAATTTCACACAGGGAGACAGAGATTTGTAGAGTTGGGGCTCTCTCTCAGGTCTGTAATCTGTGAGAAAGGAGGGGAGCAGTGGGTCGAGGAACCCAGTTCTTCCGGAAATAAAACCAAGAGCAGAAGTTCGGAAACTAAGAGAAAATTAGGTAAATTTTGGTAGATTTTGATCAAATTTCTTATATAATTCATCACATGTGTATTCAATTCGAATATAGTATAGATGGAATGGATTTAAAATCTATTAGGAATTAGAATTCAAAGAAACGTCGAATAGCAGAAAACCAAACCAGGCTGAGCACCGGGCTGAGCACCGATGCGACTGGTGAAGTCCCCGGTGCCCAAGCCGGTGCATGCACCGGTGCAGGGAACAGTTGGAAGAGTTTTCGGAAATGCTTAAAATATCAAACAAACATATATATGGGTTGGAATCAGAATTTAAGGAATATTAATTGGGAATTGTATTGGTACAGGTGGGAGGAAAATGACTCATTCCGGGACACCAAAAAGGAATGCAATCTCTCTAACGGATATCAGTGAGTTTACTAGTTATTTTAAATGTTGCTTAAATTGATTTGAATATGGAAAAGAATGTTATGGATGTGTAGATAGATTTGTAGACTCACATGCGATATGTGTTGTAAATGCGACATGTGGGGCTGTTTTAGAAGCTTGCTAGGAGGGGAGTATGCTTGAATGTAAGCAGGTTTAGTTTTAAGGTGGGGATCAGTAAAGCCTATGCATATATGCTAGCACGCGATTCTAAATGTGATAAATTGGGTTCATGCTTAGCTTAGAGACATGATTAGTCTTCTGTTGCAAGGTGGAGTTTATCATTTTAATAGCAAAGCGTGACTTAGTTTATTATAAGCACGGAGTTGAGATGAAATATGGAATAGAGGTGTTGAGATTTATAAGGGAGTTCAGTAGATACTTAATAAGATGGAGTTATCGTAGAGAAATAGAAGCGTGTTCGGAAGTGAGTTAGAAATGAGAATTGTAAGTAAAAGAGGATTCGATAATCACTACCACCGGGTAGATAATAAGTCATTGAGATTAGACCACTACCACCAGGGTAGATAATCGGGTGGGTATATATGAAATTTGACGCTTACCACTAGGGTAGGTAATCGAGTGGATATATATAGTTAGACTCTTACCACTAGGGTAGATAATCTAGTGGATATATGGGATTTGACCCTTACTGTCACGCCCCGCCCCGATACACTACTCTAAAGAGGCTGTAATCAAGCGGGTCTGCGTCATAACAAGCATGTTTAACTGTTCTTCTAATCTCAAGTGATTATCAGATTATATCTTATTTCTAAACATGCTCACTACATAATGATTTCCATTAAAAGAAGATGAAATATAAACAACCAACCAGTTATATATTACATCAACTAACAACTGCAGCGGAAATAAAACATCTAAGTAATTTATTACAACATGCCTTTCTAATAAAAGTAAAAGCAACTTCTAAAAGGTCCGACCTAAGTACAACCTAATAGTGTACAATATCCAGCCTCAATCACGTCTATCTAAGCCAAAACTGTGTCAACATCCTCCATAAAACTAGTAGTGGACAGAACCTCGACTCGTCAAGTACCTATGTCATCCAAATAATGACCAACACAGGAATATGTGAGATACATTGCAAATTAAATCAACTGTAAATCACAGTAAATAATCAACACCACATATGCAGACATAAGCATTATGCATATGATATCTGAGAGCGACCGTAGTTGGTACTCTTGGCGCGTCCGCCCACACACATCCACATTTACCCAATAATTCACAACATTGAATTTAAAATACAATGTATACTAACATACTCACAGTGATCGGTATTGATCGCCTATCGATTACCCCTGCTTCTTTTGGGGATCGATTCCACTTGCCTCGTCACATGTCCAAGCTAAAATCATTAATAACTGATTTAAACATTGCTTGAACAATAATTAAATGCAACAAGAAATGAATTAAATTACATTTTCATCACATAATACATTTTCCTCATTTTTCCCACATAATATGAATTTATAATACATATAAACCTTAATTACAAAGTTATAATAAAATTGTCCGAAAACTGATCTAAACCCGTAAACGGTTCCCCCTTAAACACGCTACCGGTTGCGCCTCAAAAACCGCAACCGGTTACCTAGTAATATCCCCAACTGGTTATGCAATGTCTTATAAGTTAACTACTCTGCACAAAACCACTGAACATTGGGCTACTGGTTGCCCATATATAGGCGCAACCGGTTACGCCTATGCAGATTCGAAAACCCAGAAATCCATTTTACTGTTCATCTTCGATTCAAACTCAAAATACTCAACACCAGATTTCTTGTTCAGCCATACAACACCAAAATATACTACTGAAATTGCAAGGATTTATCATCTAAAACCAAAGAAACGCTAATTATGCTTACAAACGAACTAGATCTCCATCAAATTAACAAACCCATCTCATAAACACGTCAAATCCCAACAAAATCGTGAGGCACCCTGTTCTTGCAATAAAATCCAGGAAGAACTCACGTATCCTTCGAATTAAAATCAAAATACAATAAAAATCTAGTGTTCTCACCGTTTAATTGAAGTTCCACGGACTAATTTTCTTCAAATAATCAAAACCTTCTTCAATTCTCTCCCTCTACGTTTTCTCTTTCTCTCTCGACTGATTATGTTTGAGAACAAGGACAAACAATGAAACGGTGTTGTTGTGTATATACGACACCCAGACTCAATTTAAACATTAGAGACAAACTTCACCGATCAACAAATTTACAAAAGTACCCTTACTTATCCGCTATAGCACTACCGATTACGCCCCATATGGCACTACCGGTTGCGCAACCTGCAGTTTTATTACCAATTCCCTTCCTTAGTTCTGGTGCACATCTTTTAACTCTTAACATCAAAACCTACTGCTTTAAAATCCTTATACAAAACTTATCAAAAATAACACTAACCACATCTAATTCCTCATTTTACTCAATAAAACTATTAACAAACATTTAATTTAATTAAATGACATATTTTTCTAAGCCGGGTCTTACACTTACCACTAGGGGAGATAATCGAGGATATATAGTTAGACCCTTACCACTGGGATAGATAATCGAGTGGATAGAGGAGATTTGACCATTACCACTAGGGTAGATAACCGAGTGGAAATATAAATAGTTAAACTCTTACCACTGGGGTAGATAATCGAGTGGATAGAGAAGATTTGACCCCTTCTACTGGGGTAGATAATAGAATGGTTATAAGTAAAGTAAGCTAGATTTCTTCCACTGGGGTAGATAATAGAGTGGTTATGGATAAAGAGGTATAGACCATTGTCACGTGGTAGAGAATAGAGTGGATGGTTGAGTAGAGATTGAATAACAAGGATCTTTTATCCGATCATATGGTATAAGGATGAAATTGAACGAGGGATCTTATGGTTGATCCTATAAATTATAATGGAAGAGATAATGGGAAATAAGGGAAAGGAAAGGAAGAGATATAGATGAAATGAATCTTAAAGATAGGTTATAAAAGAAACGATATGAGATGTGGTGACTGAGTCAATATGGAAGTGGTAGAGTAATGGAAAGAAAGGAAAAGGTTAAATAGTACGAGGATATGAAATGGTGGGAATAGTGCAATTGTGTTGAATAGAGAAAGGGAATTAGAACATCAAAGAAAGGAGAGTTGGGAGTCGGGAAAAGTTGTGAATATAGGTTATGAAATCATATTAGATGGAAAATGGTAAAAGAGATTTCATGGTAATATTGATAAATATATGGTTATATGATAACCTTAGAGAGAGGGATCCTTAGGGGGAAAGTGTTGGATGGGAAGTGAGTGGTGTCTGGTGATAGCTAGAGGATATATTTTGCATATCATATTTTGTGGTTGTGTATTCTATATAGATCCTAACCGCGGGGGTAGAGAATCGTATGGCTATTGAGTTATTGGGCTATGCTCCAGGGTCAGAGAAATACTGGAGAACTAATGAGTCATTGAGATTAGACCCTTACCACCAGGGTAGATAATCGGGTGGGTATATATGAGATTTGAGCTCGACGGCTCGGTGAATACTATAGAAAAGCATAATAAAGAGAAGAAAAATAACTATGGATCACGGAATTTTGGAAACAAAAGAGGTGGTTTTGTGAGAAGGGTTCTTGGAAGAAAAAGAGATGGATTTTTAAAAAAAAGGTTTTTAAGTAAAGGAATTGTAAAAAAAGGAAAATGAGATTTATAAATAATGAGAAAGAGATTTGAAGAAACGAGACAAGTTTTCTAAGAAGTAAAAGAGTGAGTTTTATTATAAAAAGATGAAGAGATTTTGATAAAGAGGATCAAGAGGATTATCGAGTGGATATATATATATATATTTAGACCATTAACATTAGGGTAGATAATCGAATGGATAGAGGAGATTTGACCATTTCCACTGGGGTAGATAATCGAGTGGATATATATAGTTAGACCTGTTGGCCGCGGAAAGTGTATGGCAACAACCCCCAAATATATGGAAAATAAGCAAACAATAGAGGGGATCAAAAATGTGTCAATAAAAATTTCTCCAAGTAAAACACAAGGACACAAGTGCGGAAGCAATGATCTAGGTATTAGAATCGAGATTCAAAACTCAATCTCAATCGCCTTACGTTACACCTTGATTGTTGCAATACGGCAACGGTTAAGGTTTCCAGCTTGGAATTTTTTCAAGAATGAGGATTCTAAATAAAGATAATGCAAGCACAAACACACAAGGCAAACAAGGCAATCACAAATACATTCACAATGCAATAGAAAATGCAAGGCAAAGTAAGGATAGAGGAACACAAAAAATATAGTGGTTTCATTAGGCTCCCTTAAAACTATAAGAGTTCCACTAAGTAAGGATTACCTTAACGGTGGTAACCAAACCTTACAAAGCCTTGAGCTACTTGACCAGGTGAGCTTCAACCTTGTGAATCTTCTGGGCGTCCACGAGCCGTTGCCTTCAGATGCTTCCGGATGCTCTCCAACCGTCTTAGCGCTTCCGGGTGGCTAAGTACCTTGAGTGCTTCCGGATGCCTCGAACCTTGATAGCGCTTTCGGGTGCCCATCGAACATTTGCAAGCTATAACCTAGAACTTGACTTCGAATCAAGTATACAAGAAATAAATATGAGAAAGACAATCCTTCCTCTTACAATTGAAGAACCAAACTCTCTCTAAGATATTACAAGTGTAGAACAATATTCTCTCTAGAGAATTTACAAAGAAAATACAAGGAGAGAGAGAGAGAGAGAAATAGTGAGTGAATTTAGCTTTCTATGAGATGTAGACAGGTATAACACTTGAAAAATTAATCTATTAGGGTGGTTTGGACCCCAACACATGTTTATATAGCTACAAATAAGAAACTAGCCGTTTATAGCCGTTGGATGGCATTGTTGTAATTTTGAGCAACTTTAAAATACAAAACAACACATTTTTATATTGGACCGGTATGCCGGACGGTGAGCCAGCCGGTGCGTAGGTGGGGTTGAAAATGCACGCCAAAACCTACCGCCCAATATTTGCACCAACCAGTAGGGGACCGGTATGCCGACCGGCATACCGCCCGGTGTGCCAGTGGTCATTCCGGTGAGCTTCCTAGACAGTGTGTTGCTCCAAATTAGATGAAGCTTGATCCCTTGGCTTGGTATTTTGATTTCCTGCAATTCTCCTGAAGATCACAATTTAGAAAAATATAAGTACAATAATCTTTGTTAACATGAACATTTCTAAGCATGATTAATTAAAACTTTAAGCACGTTCGGGAATCAAATTAAGTCAATAAATCATACAATGGACCTAAGAAAAGTATTGTAAAGATAAATAAACATTGAAAACATATTTCACTAGCCTCTACAAAATTATTTGATTTAAACACAAAGATTTAAATAATTCAAGTTTTATAAATAATTTCCTTGAATAATAAGGTTTTAACCTTTTAAGCACAAAACAAAGAAATAAAATCATTTTAATATAAACAAATTTGTAAGATAAAAACCATTAAAAACACATCATCAAAACCCTAGGGACAACAAGGCCCTTACCACTAGGTAGATAATCAAGTGGATAGAGGAGATTTGACCCTTACCACTGGGGTAGATAAACGAGTGGATATATACATAGTTAGACCCTTACCACTAGGGTGGATAATCGAGTGGATAGAGGAGATTTGACCTCTTTCACTGGGGTAGATAATGGAGTGGTTATGAGTAAAGTGAGCTATACCCCTTCCACTGGGATAGATAATGGAGTGGTTATGGATAATAAAGTGAGCTACCATTGTCATGGGGTAGAGAATAGAGTGGATGATTGAGTAGAGATTGAATGACAAGGATCCTTTATCCGATCATATGGGATGAGGATGAAATTGGACGAGGGATCTTATGATTGATCCTATAAATTATAATGGAAGAGATAATGGGAAATAAGGGAAAGGAAAGGAAGAGATATAGATTAAATAAATCTTAAAGATAGGTTATAAAAGAGAAACGATATGAGATGTGAAGACTAAGATAGTATGGAAGTGGTAGAGTAATGAGAAGAAAGTAAAAGGTGAGATAGTATGAGGACATAAAATGGTAGGAATAGTGCACTTGTGTTGAATAGAGAAAGGGAATTAGAATATCAAAGAAAGGAGAGTTGGGAGTCGGGAAAAGTTGTGAATAGAGGTTATAAAATCATATTAGATGGAAAATGGTAAAAGAGATTTCATGGTAATATTGATAAATATATGGTTATATGATAACCTTAGAGAGAGGGATCCTTAGTGGGCAAGTGTGGGATGGGAAGTGAGTGGTGTCTGGTGATAGCTAGAGGATATATTTTTCATATCATATTTTGTGGTTGTGTATTCTATGCAATGTTGTGAAAAGCGTTAAGCGCGCCTAGGCGCTCAGGTGTCCTGGCGCCTAGGCGCTAGGCGCTAGGCGCGCGCATGAGCTAGGCGAGGCGCACTGGTGTTAGTTTGATCGCTACATGATGATATTGATCGCAGTTCATCAAAAAATGCAAAAACATACATGTTAGAGTGTAGACAACCTTAAACGTTATTTTATACCGGGGGTGTGGGGGCGGGAGCCCCCACGAGACCTCTAGTGCAATTTTGGCTATAGAACGGACCCCGTTTATTTTCACAGTCCATGAAAATATCTTGCTATGTTACAGGAAAGTGGTGTTGATTTAGTCACAATCATAAAAGGTACTAGCTTCTATCGTCGTGCTAGGTAACTGAAACTTGGATAAATTAACTGATAGTTGCAAACTTAAACAATGAAAATGTTATTTTGAGAGATAGAATGTGAGGCTAGGGCAAAAGAAACATAACGGGAACAAAAAAATGCTCGGAAAATTTAAAAAACGCCCGGACCGTCAGAGGCGCGCGCCTGGCCGCCTGAGCGCCTGGCCGCCTAGGCGCGCCTTAGTCGCCGCCCAGCACACATCGCTGCGCCTGGAGCCACTCCAGGTGGTGGACCTCCGCCTCGCGCCGCCCAACGCCTAGGCGCGCGCCTAGGCGCGCTTTTCACAACAATGATTCTATGTCGACGCAGTATTGTTTTCATAGTTGGGACATTTATGCTTGGACCATCCATGTTGTTACTACGTGTTATCCTTGTATAGCCCTCATAGTTGCTTATTTGTGTTGGTCATAGATTTTACTATCATGTGCCATCATTTGAGGTATCACTTAGAGATCGTTGCTGGTTTATTTGTGATTTGGCATTTCATGTTATATCACATGTTATTATTATTGGTAGTTGCAGCATCTGTTTATTTCAGATTTATTGCAATTTTTAATTTAACTAATAAACTCCTGAATTTTCTTTGTTTTATTACATTGTGAAATCCAGATTGGATAGCTAGCGTTGGTCGACTACAGAGTCGGAGTTGGGAGCTTATTGGAGGAGTTTTGGTAGTTATTCGTTTTCATCTATACGTTTATATTCTTTTTGTCATTATATTGAGTACTTAGAGAATCTGTGATATGCCAGTTTGATATTTGAGTAAAAGATAAAGGGATAAAAGAATAAATGTTAAAAAGAGTTTATTGAATAATAGTATTTGGCAGAGGAGGTAGACATTTTTATTTATCATAGAGGTATTTGCTGTTTAGTCATGTGACTGTGTCCGTGCGGGCATTTATATTGTCATGTCGGAATGGGGCGTGACAGTCTTGGTACAGAAGTGTCGTCTATTCCTTCAAATCGGTACGCTTCAGTTCTGATCTGACTCATGATTCTGTATGGTCCTTCCCAGTTAGGACCGAGCTTTCCCTCAGAACTTTTCTTTTTATTGTCGACCACCTTGCGTAGCACCAGGTCATCTAGTTTGAATGTCCATGGTCGGACCGATCGGTTGAAACTTTTGATTACCCCTTCCTGGAATGTTGCTATTCTGATCTTTGTCGAGTCTCTTTTTTCTTCAGCCAAGTCCAGGTCTTCTTTGATTTTTGCATTGTTGGTGGCTTCGTCGAAGGCTTGGGTTCTGATCGTTGGTAATCTAGCCTCCAGAAGGATAACGGCCGCCATGATGAAGGCCAATGAGAATGGGGTCTGGCCGGTTGAGTGTATTGGGGTTGTTCGGTAAGCCCAGAGCACATTGTGTAGCTCTTCGACCCTACTTCCCTTGGCTGCATGCAATCTTTTCTTGATCCCATTGCCAACAGTCTTGTTAGAGGCTTCGGCTTGACCGTTGCCTTGTGGGTAGTGCGGGGCGGAGTAGTAAAACATGATTTTGTGTTCGGCACAGAAATTAGTAAAAGGATCCCCAATGAATTGTGTGTCGTTGTCCGACACGAAAGCATATGGGATGCCGAAGCGAGACACAATATTCCTCCAGGCAAAGCGTTTGAGGTCCTTATCCTCGATCGTGACCAATGGCTCTACCTCAACCTACTTGGAGAAGTAATATATGGCCGTTATGATAAACTTGAATCTGCCAGGAGCTGTCATCAGCTTGCCGACAATATTCAAGCCCCACTGGGCAAATGGCCATGGGCTGCTCAGTGGAGTGAGCTCTTCGGCAGGCTGCCGAATAATTGGAGAGAACCGTTGATATGCACCACATTTTCTTACAAACTACTCCGCTTCTTCCATCATCTTTGGCCACCAATAGCCCTGTGAGATAGCCTGATGTGCTAGGGACCTCCCCTCTGTGTAAGATCCACAACTGCCGGAGTGTAGCTCATGGAGGACTTCTTCGGTCAGTGTGGGGTGCACGTAGAGGAGATATAGTCCAGAGAATGATTTTTTGTAGAGCTTGATATCGGGAGATAGCCAGTACTGTATTGACTTGTGAATGATCTGGTGAGTCACCCCTTTGTCTGTCAGCAATGTTCCATCCTTCAGGTATGCGATGATTGGGTCGATCCAGCTTGGCCCCTAATCGATGTAGAGTACTATGGTCCCCTTTGTATGCTCGATGCTTGGCTGGTCTAATCTCTGGATGTTGATTGTTCTCGGCTCCCTTTCTTTTGTTGCCGAGGCGATACCAGCCAAGGCATCAGAATGTGAATTCTTCTCCCTTCTGACTTGCTGGATCCGGACTCCTCCAAAGCTTTTAAGCATGTCTCTGGCCTTTTCCATGTATCTCCCCATCTGATCATCTCGGCACTCATATTCTCTCATCACCTGGTTCACCGCCAGCTATGAGTCACTGTAGATGGTCAAGTCTTCGATCTGTAGTTGCTCGTTAGCATTGAGTCCGTCAAGTAGAGCCTCATATTCTGTCTCATTGTTGGAGGCACTGAAGTTGAGCCGAAGAATGTGCTCATAGACCACTCTGGTAGGAGATATCAGGATCACCCCAGCTCCGTTGTTTCGGTTGTTGGATGCTCCATCTACGAACAATCTCCAAGTGTCTCCCAGAACCATTTTCCAAGCTTCTCCATGTTCGGCTTTGTGGGCATGCTTTTCCTGTCCGTCGACAAACGATGGCTCTGGCTGAGGAGAGTATTCTGAAATGAAGTCGGCAAAGGTCTATCCTTTGACGATTGTCCTTGGTTGGAACCTGATGTTGAAATTTGCGAGCTCCATGGCCCATTTCCTAATCCTCGATGACAGGCGGACTCGGTGAAGCAAGGACCAAAGTGGAAATTCGGTCAGGGTGACAATGGTATGAGCCTGGAAATATGGGGCAAGCTTCCTCGATGCAACGACCAAGGCGAACACTAGCTTTTCCAAGGACAGGTATTGTGTCTCGGCCTTGATGAGGGATTTGCTAGAGAAGTACACAGGGAAATGCTCGTCCCTCTTGTCGAACCAATGTCGAGCTTACGACGTGTGGTGTGACGGCCAAGTAGAGGTAGAGCTCCTCCGTCTACCTTTGTTTGGTGAGCAGGGGTGCCGAAGAGAGATAGGACTTTAGGTTGTCGACGGATTTCCTGCATTTGTCGGTCCACTCGAAGCGGTGTCAATTGTTTTTCGGAGAACCTCGTAGAAAGGCCGACACTTGTCAGATGACCGGCTAATGAATCAGTTTAAGGTGGTTGCCATCTCAACCAACTTCTGGACCTCTTTGAGAGTTTTCGGATCCTCTAACCATTGAATAGCTGATACATGTGAGGGGTCGGCCTTAATGCATCGGCGTGTGACGAGGTATCCCATGAACTTCACAGAACTGGCGCTGAAGGCACACTTCGAAGCACTGAGGTGCAACTTGTGCTCCTTCAAGACGTTGAACACATTCTGGAGGTCGATCAAGTGGTGGTCTTCGGCCTTGCTTTTGACCACCATGTCGTCGATATATGCCTCCAACGTGTCTCCAAGTTGGGCACTGAACATATTGGTGATCATCCGTTGGTATGTCGCTCCAACATTCTTCAGGCCAAACAGTATTACTCGGTAACAAAATAATCCCATTGGAGTGATGAAGGTTGTATTCTCCTGGTCAGGGCCGAACATTGCTTTTTTATGGTATCCCCGGTAAACATCCATAAAGCTCATACGGGGGTGTCCCGCCATTGAATCCACCAACTGGTCGATTCTTGGAAGTGGGAAGCTATCTTTAGGGCAAGCATCGTTGAGGTTGGTGTAATCGACACATACTCGGCATTTGTCGTTCTTTTTCTTGACGACGACGGTGTTGTCCAACCAAGTAGGATACTCAACCTCCCTGGTGGCTTGCGCCTCAGTTAGACGGTCCACCTCCTCAATGACGACATCAGTGTGGGATACTGTCGAGCATTTGGCCTTCTGTACTATCATTTTGAGCTCTAGTCGGACGTTGAGGTGGTGGCTGATAAAGGACGGATCAACGTCTGGCATCTCATATGGAGTCCAAGCAAACACCTCCATATTCTTTTTCAATAGATCCATCTTGTCCGTTTGCTCGGTTTCAGTAAGAGAATAGCCGATAAGAAAGAAGCGCTCCGGATCATCGGTGCTCAGAGGTACGGTCACAAGGTCCTCAGTAGATTTTTCAGAGGCGCTTCTATCGGCGCTCTCAAGCACCGGCTGGTCCGAAACCTCCACCCAATGAACTTGTCTGGGGTTACCTTGCCTTTTACTGCAATGATGTAGCACTTCTTGGCTGTCGTCTGGTCCCATGGTAGCTCCTCTATGCCTCGCTTGCTGACATATTTCAACAACTGGTGGTAAGTGGATGACACGTCCTTGATGTTATGGACCCACGTTCGGCCCAAGATTGTGTTGTAAGGGGACGGGATGTCGACAACCATGAACTTTGTGTCTGTAGTCACCGAACCAACTACCATGGGGAGGATTATTTTGCAAACGGCCTAACAGTAGCCGCATTGAACCCCACAAGTGGTGTGTTGGTTGGTTGCAGGTGAGTTTCCATGAATCCTATTTTTTTTATTTGAAGAGGGTGTAGTACATCACGTCAGTCGAGCTACCGAGATCTATCAAGACCCTCCGGACATTGCAGTCGTCGATCCGTAAGGCTACGACCAGTGCATCATCATGGGGGTGATGTACCCTAACAGAGTCCTTGTCGGAGAAAGTGATGGAATACCTGGGATCCGGTTTGGCTTTCTTTGCGGCCAAATGGATGGCCATGACTTACCCCCAGACATTTGCTGCAGTTCGGCACGAAATCGATCATCCTGTTGCCGGTCAACCATATTATGGATGACATTGATTGTCCGGATCTTTTCTTTCTAGGCACCTTTGTCAGCTTCGGCAGCCGTCTTTGTTTCGTCAATGTATTCCCTGAGATGTCCAGCAATTACCATCCCCTCTAGGAAATCTTTGAATGCCTGGCAGTTGGTGGTGACATGTCCTTTCTCCTTGTGGTAGGAGAATCTAAACTTGTCATTTTTTTTTTCCTTGGTGCTCATATCCTTCTCTCGGGCCATCTGAAGAATGGTTCTCTCTCAATCTTCCAGAGCAAAATGTAGATCGGCGCCTTTAAGATCGTGGTGTGAACGACAAACTTATACGGTTTGGGAGTTCGGTGTTCCCCGTTATGAGCAATGTATGTTTCCTTCCTCCTGGCCAGACCATTGCTGCTGTTATGATTGCCGGGAAGAGTGTCCTATCTGCTCCTTTCCTCTTTAACCTCCTCCAGCCTTGTGTGGAGCTCGATCCTGACCATAAGCTCATTCATGGTGGATGGTGGGAACATCACAAGATCCTAAAACTCTCGGCTGGTGTAGTCCAAGCCCAGTTTGAAGGACGTTACTGCGATCTTCTGGTCACAATCCTCGATCTTATTGTAGAGGTCCCAATATCAGGCTGCGTACTGATGCAGGGATTCGTACCTTGCTCGTCTGAGACCGAGAAGGGAATCCATCTCCTTTTTCAACTTAGAACTGGTAATGAACTGAGCCAAAAAGGTCGTAGAGAGGTCTCTCCAGGATGTGATGGAGCCCTCCGGCAGTCGGTCGAACCAAAGCAATCTCATGTCTCCCAGGCTGGATGGAAAGAGCTTGCACATCAAGGCATCGTTGGCTGAATATAGAGGCATCATATGCATAAAGTGCACAAGATGGGTGTGTGAGCCCTTATTTGGGTCATACTTGTTGAATTTTTGCGCTGAGAAGCTGACCGGTGGTCTCACGGATTCGTTCTATGATGGCTGCTGGGGCTGAGCCTGTTGGACTTCCTTCCAGAATCTCTGTGTGACTTCCTACTTAGAGCGAGTGCATCTGCTGGCTCGGCACTCACTATGTTGGTGGTCTCTCGAATGGCGAGAGGGAGATCGGTGTTGTATGTCTCGAACCGACGACCATCTGGCAGGGACTAAGGCTCTAGGGCCCAATCTCTCGAATGCTGACACCTTCTGGCTTTCGGTCGAACGTTCATTCCTGTGCCAATCGGGCGAGGGGCGTCGTCTAGCTCGACGACCCCCATTTCCACCTTTTCAGACAGGAATGCATTCTGCACTTCCGCCTACACAATCATGGACTGACACCCTCTCACTCCCACTAGGATAGTCCTTACGTGGGAAGGGGATTCGATAGCTTATGCCATCCTTGCTCTGGTAATGTTGGCTTCTGGAACTGCCCTATGTATGGTGGCCTCCCTGAGGCAAATCATTTCGAGCTATAGGGAATCTATCTAGTTGTCCCTCTTCACCAGGTCAACCTCCAGCTTCCGGATGTACTGCTTAGGGACAAGACAATGTGGGATAATATTCAGTGTCGAGCATGGCTCGATTGGAGGCACGGGCGACGGTGGTCGGACCATCAATCCCACCACTGACGTCTCCTCCAGTAGCCCTCGTCTTCCTCCCGTCGGCATCACTTCTTCCTAGAACAACTAATTCTTTTGAGCCCATCTTGACTTGAGGAATACTGATTATGAGCTACAAAGGCAAAAGGTTGTCCCCAACGGAGTTGCCAACTGTTGGAGGGCATGTCTTCTGAGGTGGGATCCGAACGGAAAGAGATGGGATGCGTCTCAAACCTAGCTGCACAGGAAGAACGGTTATCTTATCGGCCAATGCCGCCGATGAACCCTACGATGACTAAGTTAGCGAGGATATAGAGAGAGAAGTGAACTTGACAGAGTTTTGAGACTCAAGAATTGCATACCTTCTCCTCAAGACCTCTCCTATATTTATAGTCAGCTCGGTGTGTGGTCCGTGCGTGCTTTGGCATGCGTAAGGCTTCCTCCCGACAGCCTACGGCAATGTGTCTGACACGGGCGGCTGGCATGCGGGCGGCTTGGGCGGTGCCCTGACAACATTGGGCAGTGTGCAACCTGACATGGCGGTCGACGTGCATTGTAGGCATGGATTGTGGATCCCAAGGAGGATATCTATGCAGTCGATGTCATGCCTGTCGGGCCGACCTTTTGCTCTCCCCTAGGTTGTGATGAAGCCCCGGTTGTAGTCTACCATGCACTCTTCAATGCTCTGGATGCTTGCAGCCAAAGGGAGCATTGTGGAACTCAGTCCTTCGGCTGTATGCTCGGCGGTCTCCGCTCTGTAG
>NMUG010001223.1:0-18533 GCA_002855965.1 Monotropa hypopitys
GCATGTTTTATGTTGTATGGGGTCATTATGTAAATAGGTTTAGCAGATATGATTTTTAGTGTTATTTTGTCTCTTTTGTATGTGTTATTATATTCGATTGAATTTTTTGCTGCGAGTAATATGGAAAAATAGGGTTATGGATTTGAACACTAAATATTTCAATGAGAAATTTAATAGAATTTTATGTTTACGTGGTAAGGATAAGAAGAATACCGATTTCATAAACAAGTGCAGAGAAACCAGAACATCCAGGGCCTCCTGTGAGCCACAGTATGAGAGGGTCAGTAACAGGGTCCCTCTCAGACTCAATAAAATAGTAAAATAGCTGCACGTCATCGGCGTCACCTAAGCCGACGTACCTGCAAAGAAACGACAGAAAAAGAAAACCCCACCACAATTTCAGAAATTCTGAGAACTCGAAAAATCATCCAAAATTCTATCATGTTAGTGATTCCCGAAAAGTTTGCTTACCCAGTTTCTAGCTTGAAAGGGAGTTCTCCATCGTACCCCGGGAGATACTTGACAATGGACTGAGAGTCAGCAATGCTGGAGAGAGCCAACAGAAGAAGAATGCACAAACTCATCTTCATGGGGTGGCAACTTCGTGTATTAAACAACACTTCTACATTCTTTTGATGCTCAGTTTTTTTCTGTGGTGCCATAACTCTGTTCCCAATAGGAACCACACATAAAAAAGATAACTTACCCTATATACATTTCTTCATTTAACACACATTGAGAAACTTTGTTGACAGAATGTTAGGTGTATACGACTAGGGTCTAGAAAACCATTCAACTTCAAGTCAAATCATGGACCTTGCTTTCCAACAGAATATGATCGCATGGTTAAGTTTGATGAGTAGAGTCAACAAACCTTCCAACTCCAGAGCTACTAGGAGGTTTGCTAGTTGACTGGGACCTTGCACTCTAACTTTCCAATACATCAACTGTTAGCAAAATTCCCGAAATCTGCAAAATTCCCAACATCAACAACCATTCAGTTTTGAATATAGCTAGTACTTTTTAGTTTCTTCTTTCCCCCTCTGGTAGTAAACATGCAAATTTCATGGTACGGTGGGGGCACGAAAGGGGACAAGAAAATGCAGATATGCACCTGGAGAAGTCATCATCATCTTTCTAGAACCCATTGTAATTTTTTTTCCTCGCATGACAGTAAATCCACGGCATTCACATACAATAGGACTAGTCCACATTTTTGACCTTTTCAAGGTGGGTTGCACTTGCACCCGGTTAGATAAACATCTAACCCCACTTTTATTTGAAGCACTGGCGCCATTAATTAACTTTCATGTGCTTACAAGGTTGCATGCTCTTCAACAGGACAGTAGTGCCCAAGAACATGGTCATACTTGTGGACTTATCGTGCTGATTGAACTCATAAAATATGGATTAGACCTACCCAGTGCGCAAGGCTCGAATAAGAGGGTTTTACAGAAGTAATAAGTCGACAATTATACACTGGCAAAGACTGTAATTTTCAAAGGGTTGCAATCAAAATAGGTCCCCTACTTCACCATGAACAGTTGGGACATCCTTTTTACCTAACAAAGCTATCTAGTCTTCAGTTTAACCAAATCTCTAACATGTGGTGGGCACCTATAAATCAGACAGCCGTATGCCGTAGACTTTATGGTAGTTCAATTATGACATCTATGTGGGATCAGATCGAATTCATTTATCGTTGATAATTCGATTTAGCAAAATAGCGGTTGAGTTCTATTCCAAATTTTTCTTCAAAAAAAAAAACAAAACTCAAAAGGTAGAGTTGCATATAAATCATTCGATTCGTTCATAAATTTTAAAATAAGTAAATTTATAAAAACATAAGCACAATCATATAACTACTAATATTTCATCCATTAATTGATTAAAAATTTTTGAATTTGATTCAGAAGTATTCAAAAAGTGCTGAATCAAATTTAAAAATTTCCGATAGTTACCGAAAAAAATACTTATCCGATTGTGCTATTTTTTACAAAGTTATTTAAAATATTATTTTAAATTTATCAATGAATCAAATTATTCATATAGATTCAAACGGGTCCCGAGATGAGCCCCTTTGAAATCTGCTAGAGGGGGCCGAAGGGAAATGATTGGAGAGGAGGTGTTTTCCGGAAACTAGGTAGGTCTAATCCATATTATGAGTTCGTAAGCTCACCTCGGCTTGTTAAGGTTCAGCTCGCCTAGTTTATTAATTGAGTCGACCTTGAGCTCGAGTCTTGGGCTCATTTAGTAAACAAGTCGAGCTCGACACCTTAAAACTTATGTATAAGCTCTGTTCATTTAAAAAACTTGTTTAGAAAATAAATTAGGTTCATGTCATTAATGGCTTGACTCGTTAAGATTTGAACCGAGCTTGAGTTTACATTTTCAACTCATTTGTAAACGATTCAAACTCGAACATGTCAAAACTCGGCTCGTGTACACCAAGGCAAGTGACAAAACCCAAAACTAGGTCGTTGGGAAAGGAGAAAGGAGATTGGGATAAGCGTTAGAAGAATATGTGTACTATACTAGCTAAAGAGATTTTAATAACTTTTGTTAGTGTATTTTTTGACTTTAAAAATGTGTGGGTAAAAATAAATTTTATAATTCGTTGGAAAATGTTGATCAACTTTTGTCAGTCTTTGTTGATCGAAAATATGATCTGTTTTCATAAAGAAAGAGTTAGAGGATCATCCATTGTTATTGTCGGAAGACTCTTCGGTGATTAAGATAGAACACATTCAAACTTAACCAGAGATAACTCTAAGTACAGAACAAAGATCTCAATCTCTATGCAGACGTAATAACATGTGTTCATGTATCTTTTTCTATAGATTGAGCTCGTTTAAATAATGATTCATTCATTAGTCTTAAAGTCCATCTCGATTACTAGTTTCTCATCAATAATTGGAGTTTGATTAGGACTTCTTATCCCAATCTCAATATAATTCTTTAAACTTATCCAATTTTACTAGAAATATGACATTTCTCGTATTCTTAGGAACTAGTAGTTATCTATTTGGCGAGACTAGCGGAACACGTGCATTAACCATCATTCCATGGTCGGCAAAGTCCTAAACATGCTCTACACAGTACTACTGCACAAAATATCATAATGCCACACAGAATGGATGCCATTCCGAACTAGACGACCACTCATCGAATTGAATGGAGGTCACGTGAATTGGATGATCATTTGCCGAACTAAACAGTCAATGTGCCAAATTCAATGCTTATGTCGAGAATATTAAGAACAAACACTAACTAGGTTAAACCCAAAAACACCCTAACACAATTGCCCCTACCTAACTTTGGCTACATCTGTAACATCCCAATCCAAATATCAAATTTGCTGCAGAATAAATTTTTTTATTTTGCTTTTTCTCATAATATTTAACAACTCAAGCATGCACTAATTGTGGTAACCGAACCATGTATGACCTTTGGACCGGATCACGGAGCTAGCCCGTCGGGGCCAGGCCCATCACAGACTGGTAGGGTTAGTTTGACCAACTGGAGGGCCATTGGCCCAGCATGCACCTAAGTCGTATAGCAGGTGTAACACCCGTCCTGGAATAAAATTATATTTTTATTTATTAAAAATATATCTGAAAATATTTTAAAGAGATTCAAAATAAATAAATAAATTGTGGAGTTAGTATTTTTTTTTTGGGGATTTGTTTTGAGTCAAGTATGATATTTAATATCTAAGATTTGTACAAGTGTATTTTAATTTAAAGGGTGACTTGTAAGGGTAAAAAGAGTTATGAGTGAGGGGCAATTGGGTAAAAGTAACCTAAGTCTTGATTAGGTTAATATATATAGAGGTTTAAGCCTTATTAGGTTAAGGGAAATCAAAGGTGGAGGCTATAGAGTGCTCTAGGGAGATTAGAGAGAGAGAGGGCTTGGGAATCTCTCAAAATCCCACCCTAAATCAAGGTTTTTGAAGAGGGATCCTTCATAGGATTTGTTCACAATATCATAAAGGTGAATATTACTCTTTTGAATTTTTAATTTCGTGCTTAGTTTAGTCTAAATCGGAGTTTTTGTACTAATCATAATTAATGACTGTTTTAAGTGATTTTCATTAAAAACTCTTGATTTTGAGTGGGTTAGATTTGTTTATAAAGCCAATATTGAAGTATGTTGTACACATGAATGTATACTACATCCTATATGTTTTGATTTTTCTAATTAGAAGTCTTTAAATCGAAGTTTTTATGAGTTTAATTAAGAAATCGCGAGTTTGATTAAGCAGTTTTAGTGTTTTTGCCTTCTGCTGTACGAACCGGTACACCAGCCGGTATACCGGGAGGTATACCGGTGTCGTACCGGTTGTATACCGGTTAGTTATTTTGATCCAAAATCAATTATCTTCGATCTGTTTTCTTATGAAACTTGTAGAACATCACTAGTAGAACATATTTCATGGTAAAGGTTTTGAAAATAATGTCTTTAAGATATTGAAAACGTTGTTGGAAAATATGCTAAAAATTGTAGAATCTCTTCTGTTTTGGGGTAACCGGCATGTCAGCCGGCATGCCAGGCGGTGTACCGGCCTCATACCGGGTCCCATACTGGTTGGCCATATTAGGTTCAAAACATGGAATTTTATTCTTAAAAATTAAAGGGTTATAGTTTAACATGTTTTAAGAACTTTTCATGTTATAAGTTTCTAGAAATAACCTTATTTGGTTAGGAAAATCGCTAGTTGAAAACGTACCAAAAACCTGTTGAATCTGTGATTTTTCTTAGCAACTGGCATGCCGGCCGGCATGCCGGGCGGTATGCCGCATTGCATACCGGCTTCATACCGGTCAGTTCAATTTTGGGAAAAAAATTATGTTTGATAGAAAAATGTTTTGAAAGGTTATATTAATATGAAATTTTGCTAATTCTGCTGAATACTTAGATTATTTAATGTTCTGTTATCACTTAGAAATATTTGAGTTATTGAGTTATCCGGATTAATAGTTTCTTCTTCAATGACATGGGAACGTTTTGTATGCAATCATCCAAGCAATATCCGACAGTAAGAAATGGGTTAAAACCCATCGGTGAGTGTGCTAGTTTTACTTTAAGTTATGTGGACTTTTCCTGTTTCAGTTATATGAGTTTTATACCTGTTGTGCCTGTTTCTAGTAGTTTCTGATATCTATTATGTATGTGCTTCTGTATATGGAACACCTAGAATCTTGCTAGGGTTGTACGAGACACTTTCTGCATTTTCTAGAAATTCTGATAATCTGATAATTCTGTTAATATGTTAAGTCTGGAAAATCTGAGATTCTGATACCTAAAAAGGTTAAATAGGGATTCTGGGTCCTGTGCCTCATTGTCCAGTGGACGTGTTATTCTGGGCATACAAATGCCATTCGCAAGTGGTACTCTTGCAAGGTGATATATCGCGGGGTTGCATTGATACCTCGGATATATTACGGAGTAGTATATCGCGCCATTGTGTTAATATGTCGGGTATACTACGTAGACAAGTGAAACATAATTTCTGTGATTAATAAAATCTGTAGCAAGGTGTGTGTGTGACGCCTAGGATGCACGAAACTACCCTCTGTACTTAGATTACTTTTCTGTGGTTCCTTGTTGCGTTTCTGTGATAGATCTTCTATTTTTGCTATATTCAGTCTGTTAGTATATTTCGTTGTTCTGTTTTACTTCAGTTTCCTAATATTTGCATATGTTTTAGTTTATTTTTATTTGACACAGTACTTCTAGTAAGCTAACACATTCCTGCACTTTGTATATGTATGGGCATTGGTCGAAGTGCAGATTCTGATTAACTGAGCAGTCTGGTCCACTACTTTGGAGTTAGCAGGAGGAGTTTTAGTAGCTACGTAGTCTGTTCTGTTTACTTCAGTTGTTTAGTAGAGTCTGTTTTCTGTTAGTAACAGAGTCTGTTCTGTTCCCTAGCTGGTTACATCTGTTTTTGTTGGAGACTAGATCAGCATGTTTGCTGAGTTCTGTTTTTATTTCTGTTTGCCAGTACCTTGGATATTTCTCCAGTTTTTAATTAATTTCAGCCATGCATTTCATTTAGATTATCTGTATGTTCTGGTTTTCTGTCTCTGTAGATCTGGTTGTTTGTTCTGTTTTCTGTCTGTTTTCTGTTTGTAGTAACGTTGCCGGGTCCGCTGGATCATTAAATTGGTTCTCGCAGGACGGAGCTTTACAGCTTGGTATCAGAGCATAGGTTTAGAAATTCTCGGAGTATGGATGGATAGAGTTGAGAATTGTGTACGACTGATGATTACCCTTAGGTCTGATTAGAAGATCACCTAGCTAACGTATCTTCTCGTCAGAAGTCTGGGCGAATCAGCGGTAATGCATGGTTCCTCTTAGGATTCTGTAGAGTCGTAGTGGACCGTAGGATGTCAAGTCATATTTGAGTCCTTGAGGTGTGTAGACTAACGCGTGCGTTTTTATATCTGATATTTGTTTCCACCATCTTGTCGTTTGTGAAGTGTTTTACAGGAATACAATGGATGGCTATGGATATATTTCAAGGCAATGGATTATGGATTCTGTGGAAATCAGAGGCAATAAGAAGTGGAATTGGGGTTTTGCAGGAAAGGTTAGTATGCGAAATTGTGATTTGGGAATTTTGATAATATATCAGTTTTTGAGGTTGTGTTTTATATTGAGGATTGATCTGTAGTACGGGTGAGAATATGAAAGTTTGAGGATGTAAGGATTTGGATGTGAGAATTCGGTTTAAGGTTGTGCAATAGAATTTTGAGGATTATATTTCGGTATAATACTCGGGAATGGATTTGTAACATCCCCAAAATTTGAGACATATGTTTTTTGAGGAATGTTAAATGTAGGTAACGAGTATCCAAACAAAGGTAAAGAACTATCTATACACCCACAATACCCATTATACTACTTATTACATCACATGCTCTGCTTGAAATGAAATACAAATAAATGATGCGAATAGGGTTTTATAACATAACCCTGTACAATAGTGCATCAACTAAAAGAGAAAGGGCCAAAAGGGATTTTATATGATAATCCCGTACAACGCGGCCAACGGTAAAGAAAAGAAAGTACTGAAACTGAAAAGTAAAGCAACCTATCATCTACTATCCAATCCAGCTCCAAGTCCATCGAAGGATCCCGCAGCCACTCCAAGTCAAGGAGGAAAGGTCCTACAAAAGTAGAGGGTCATGCACGACTGCCTGGTAGAGATAATCCATCTCCAAACGTCTATACTACTGGGTGCCCGTGACTGACAGTGCAAAGAATATAAATATGTAATGCTATGGATCTCATTAAAGTAAATCATTTCCTTTTCGTTTTAAATTCCACATTTGACTCGTCGTAAAGAAAAGTAGTAAAACACCGTGTCTAACCAAGACTCGATAGAAGAGTACTCGTAACTAATCTTTTCCAAAAGAAACTGTCTAGACAAGGCCAACAGGGAATTGTGTCAAGTGTCGACTCACACTAAGTAAAAGACTCATTTTCCGTTATACAAACGTATTCCAATTCCCTTTACATTCCAAGTTCTACTTGTATTCTATTTCCGTGCCTTGTAGTAGGAGCAAGGCAAGTATCAATCACAATCCATCGAGTATCGGCTAGTTCCGCATCATGGCTCGTCAACCCCTTATCGTGTAGTTCATGTTTTCCCCGGCTCACCGGGAAGGTCCAGTCAGACCTCCATTGCGCAATGTCGTGTGCCACTCCAAACAATGACACAAGGTAAGCAACCCGAGTCAATAGCCACTCATCAGTATCCAGTCCTCCTATAGAGTATATAGTCCCTCGTAAAGAGTCAATTGCCACATTTTCATTTTATACCATCATTCCGTGTGACCTAGGGCAAACAACCTCCTAGTCAACGTACCAACTAAAAATGTTACTTTGCTTTCCATTGTTTCCAAAGCATTTCCGTTTATTCACAAAACGTTCCATTGCCAAAACATTTCCGTTTATTCACAAAACTTGTCAATCGTTCACAAATTAATCCACTTAGTTCGATTTTCCACAAAACGTGTCAAAACACCATTTGACCCACAAACTAACCGAGAGTGTCTAAAACAAGCCAAAAATCAAACTCGGAATCAAACAACCAACGTCCTAGGGAGAATGCAACGACCCTAGTCAAAACTCAACGTTACCATTTTAAGTGAACGACAACACCTTGCTACTAATTTTACGAATATACAAGACTTGATAGAATTTCATAAAAACGAACGAGAATGACGTAACACGCCAACAGTACAAACGAGAGGGATAGAAAACTCTACCTCAATGGAGTTTCTAAAACAATTGCCGACAAGGAATTTGCTAGAAATTTCGGCATAAACCTGCTCAAAATAGGAGAACCGCACTAAGGCACCACCACCAACAACAACAACAGCAGGAACTCAATATCACACCTCCTACTTATACATTACCGATTACGATTTTTGCGAGAATTAAAAGGAGTGCGCGGTATACCTGCCGATGTGACCATTAGCGGTGGCAGAGGCCCTGATAATCGCGCACCACTGATTTCAGTCGCTCGCTAAGACCGGCACCTAGAGAACCCAACAACGAGTTACGATTTTACGATGAATGATTTGAAACACTGAAAAGAGGGAAACTGACGCTTACCCACTGATGCAACGTCTTACTCGCCGGGCGACACCGCTCATCGTCATTCGTTAAGGCGCTTTCCTGCAAAGCCCAATGAACACTCAATAATCGACACGAGTGGATTCCATATAGTCGATTCTTACACGTACAACCAACTACAGCTAATCAGGTGCCCGCAAACATACATTGACACATATAATAAGCTCGCGTATACGAATCAAATATACATCGTATACCTCATACAGTCGACGATACACCTTTGTCGCGAAACACAAGCTCCAGCCCAGGCTACCGTCATCGCTGTGCGAACTCCGTCAGTGCTGCTGCCCGCACACTATTGCAACCATCTTCGCACCCGTCACCACCACTATGCACAGCCACTACTGTACCACCCACAAGCCGCCACTACTACCACCACCACCCACAAGACGCCAACCTCAATTGCATTCCTCCTATACCGAATGCCCAGACCACCGCACAGACGCCTCCCACCTACTACGCCGGACCTCCTGCACCGCTAAGGGAAGAGGAAGAGAGAGCCGAGATAGAGAGGGATACGTGCAGAGAGAGGGGTGTTCGGCAAGAGGGGAGAGGGGGAGAGGGGTTGCGCGGTAAGAGAGAGAGGGGGAAGTCGGGAGAGGTGGAGAGGGGGGAAGGGGAACGCCGGCCGAAGAGGAAAGGGGTGAGATCGACGGGAGAGTGAGGGAGGAGGGGGAAGGGAAGTCGTGCGGTGCATAAATGGGGTTTTCCCCCTTAGGTTTTGATACAGGGGTTCATCGGGGGAGAAGGGGCTGGGGGACCCGACTAATTTGTTTGCAACCTTTTTTTTTTATTTTATAAATTAAATTAAATTAAAACCAATTAAATCTTTAAAATGCTCAACACAATAATCGAACAACTCCCGGGGACCCAAACGCAACATGAATTTCACCACAACAGCTTGCCCGTACTCGAAACACAAAATCTCACAACCCAAGACTTGCCTCACTCAAATTGGACTGGTAAAGTAAAATCTGAACCATAAGGAACCATACGACACTAAAATTAAATCCCGAGAAAGATTTAATTAATTAATATCATTATTTTTTTTGAAACAGAGGGGAAAATAGCTAAAATTTCAGGAGCGTTACAAACTACCCTCCTTACAAAAATTTCGTCCTCGAAATTTCTAAGGTAGACGAATCGAACCGCAACACCACGAAGGGAACAACACCTAAACGCACCAAATGCTTGAATAAATTCGCGACGAGAACCGGCAACAACAACAAAGGTGTTTCCTACCGAAACAACTCCACCAACAAACAAACGACGCCAAAAGAGATCCATAATCAACAACAGTTTCACCGAAGACAACGTCCTATAACAACCGCAAACTGAACAAACCACCAACTTCCTTAAACGCGCAACACACTGCAAGGTAAAGAGTACGTCGTAAAACAACATACCGAAGAAGACCGATATTACACAAACAACATCGTCCTCGAAAGAGTCAAGAGTTTCCAAAGAAATAACTTTCGCGCAACCATAAGTCACAAACTGATTAAACAAGCAAGAAACGTGCATTTTCGAACAAGAACACGATACAGAGATCAAACAAGAAGAATATCGCCCCAAACAATTTCAGAAAAAATCCAGAAAATTCTGGAACATACCACGGCACAATGTGGACATGCCCGAAAAATTTTTGAGTGCCGAAACATCAAGGATACGAGGGGACACGGCACGGATACGCCGACACACGAAGGACACGCCGAGGACACGTCGGTACGATAGGACACACCTAGGACACACCGGTACGATAGGACACGCCGAGGACACGCTGGTACGACAGGACATGCCGAGGACACGTCGGTACGACAGGACACGCTGGGGATACTCCAGTACGGTACCGATACGCGGATACGGTACGGACACGATACGGGTACTCCGATTTTTTCAAATATTTTTCTAAATTTTTTAGAAAGATAAAAGAATGATTTTCGACTACCACAAAGGAGTCCACAACGACTTTATCACCTCGAACGCACAAAATGTCCCCGAAATAAATTTTCGAACAAAGTAGGAACAATCCAACTGATATGACACGGGATTTGAAAGCAAGACAACCCGCGAGGGATGGTCACACAGCAATCGTGCCACCCGAATCACACCAAACAACTACAACGCCACCAAAAGAAGAACCGAATAGTCAAAATCTCACAAACCAACCCGTACACACCTAGCGCGGTACCCGAATGACTATGAAGTTTGATTTTAGATGTGCTGGCCAGTCACCTTCTCAAAACAATCCTTCATGTTCATTCCTATACCACATGATACGGACTACATACACCGGTCACGCCAAACATCACCACAATCCAAGTCGGTGCAGTCGACTTCAAAGAAACACACACATTCTATCCCAACACTCGTAACACAGCTGCACAACACAAAAATAAACTCGTCTCACTGATCACACCAACCACAAACCAATCCCACAACACACTCTCAAACAAGAGCTCCGAAGAGAGACAATATCGCAGAACAGAAGTGTCCAAATGCAAAAGGACACGACGCCAACAGATACTACAACAATCCGGATTCGCTCGAAGACATGGCAAACAAGAACGAACATAAGAAGGCCACCAATGAGACAAGAGCGCACGAAGCAGGGATAAGATTCCCGATAACAAATTCTACGAAGTAGATAAATCACTACATGCGAGACGAACAACACATCACCGCCAAGACAAAGCCGAAAGGAATACCCAAGCACAAATCACCTTCTACAACCTTATGCCCAAATGAGAAGCAAACCCTATTCTCATCTCCAAATATCACGCAAGACACATGACACCTCAGGTCATCAACCCAAACCATTTATCTCTACCAAAATAATGACTTCAACCAATACTGCATTCTAAACTCTAAGTCATCAAACAAGGTCACTACACTTCTATCTCTTAATCCAAACTCATTCACTCTTCACATTATCATCCAATAAGACAAAAACCCAAATGTCGCTTCTAGGAAGAACCACAAGATAGTCACACGCGCGTTATCACTTCCAAAAAATCAAGAGAGAACTAAAATACTCAAACCACTTTCCCAGCTCATAACACAACTCCAACAACGACAATTCATCGACAAATACCAAGGCACCTCAAAAGGAGGTCTAACACTCAATTCACACAACAAGCCCAACAACCAATTGAGACAATTTCAACACAAGGCTATTTCTCAAGTTGTTCCACAATTCAATTTAGCCAAACAACCCAATCACCGACACAACTGGCTAACCAAATACCAAAATGATTAAGTAACCACCTAACCATCAGTGGACCTACAAAACTCAGTCCATCTCGTTAGACTTCAAGTCATAACTTAGGGCTATCACAAGAACAAGATATTACACTTGAACTCTTTCGTCCTTCTCAATCAACCAAGAAGTACTACAACCGCAAGACAATAAGTTTAACACAAATCCTCAAAGAACCTGAGATCACAAGCCAAACTCAACTCTCATATTAAGGAAGGGTAGAGCACTACCACCACTAACATCGACTACTTGGTACTAGCCCGCAAGGAGAACCTAAAAATCTGAGGATGCTTCACGTCCCAAGTGAATCACACACAATCTCTGCTACTACAAGACCTTACTACACCGAGATATACTTACTTCCCAAAGAAGTCACAATCGCTAGACCACCAAGTGATAACACACCAAGAGCAACCATTAGTCGCAATCCCACAAGTAAGGTCATTCCGAGATTCCACAACTTACACAGGAGCGAAATGAAACAGGGAGATCAAATCAGTCCCAAGAGTGAACAATCATCAACAACCAGGCTATCGAACAAGAAGCCAACCACGCAGCTAGAATGGGAGTCAAAACTCAACCACCAAGAAATAGTTGGAGCCAACAGGGCAAACGACAAACTCTAAAGATCAATGTCCAGAAGAGAAATAGAATTCGAGGCTCACTCGCAAGACCACTACCATTTTCCAACTGCAAAGAACGATTATCCTATCATCAACATCAAGAAGAATGACAATCTTCTACTGAGAATATTATCCGAGGAGTTCATCTGGGATCACGAGAGAGAGAACTCAAGAGACGGTTAACCAATCGCACGCAGAATTTTTTCATTCTCACTAGGAGAGCAAATAGGAATCCATTAACAAACCGTCATAAAATCCGTCATCCTCTGCAAGGGATAGACTCAAAAGCCACGACGAAAACAACGAAGATTTGCTTCCTACAAAGGGATAGGCTCGACAAGCCATAACTACAATCACCAACAACCGATATCGAGGAACAAGAAGCCAAATTATCACAAGATCCAACAAAGGAACTCATTCGCGCTCTAAGAACTAGGAACTCGAAATAGTTCGCCACTACAGAGTAAGTTACAACACTACCAACAAGAGGATGTAATAGGAACACACAAGTCCAACATCAATAAGATTCTCTAACAAATGCCGAAACAGGCCCGAAAGTCACCTCAACAGAGACGTGATTTTACTCAAAATCCTAAAAGAACAACAACAAGACCAACTCGAAGGATTAGACACCACGTATTTCCAAACCATTTTGTTATTTCGAGTTATAAAAACATTATTGTTTTAATGAGATCCATGCAATGTACAGACATTAAATGCCTAGATACACATGTCATGCACCCTAAATTCAATCCCTCAGAGCTACACAAAAGAAATGGTGCGCTCATTGAGACTAAAGTCTCATCCAAAGACCTAGGTAAGTCGGAACGAGCGCTCTGATACCAACTGTAACATCCCCAAAATTTGAGACAAATTTTTTTAGGAATGTTAAATATAGGTAACGAGTATCCAAACAAAGGTAAAGAACTATCTACCACACCCACAATACCCATTACACTACTTATTACATCACATGCTCTGCTTGAAATGAAATACAAACAAATGATGCGAATAGAGTTTTATAACATAACCCTGTACAACAGTGCATCAATTAAAATAGAAATGGCCAAAAGAGATTTTATATGATAATCTTGTACAACGCGGCCAACAGTAAAGAAAAGAAAGTACTGAAACTGAAAAGTAAAGCAACCTATCATCTACTGTTCAGTCCAGTTCCAAGTACAACGAAGGATCCCACAGCCACTCTAAGTCAAGGAGGAAATGTTCTACAAAAGTAGAGGGTCAGGCACGACCGCCTGATAGAGATAATCCATCTCCAAACGTCTATACTACTGGGTGTCCGTGATTGACAGTGCGAAGAATATAAATATACAATGCTATGGATCTCATTAAAGTAAATCATTTCCTTTTCTTTTTAAATTCCACATTTGACTCGTCGTAAAGAAAAGTAGTAAAACACCATGTCTAACCAAAACTCGAGAGAAGAGTACTCGTAACTGATCTTTTCCAAAAGAAACTGCCTAGACAAGGCCAATAAGGAATTGTGTCAAGTGTCGACTCAGACTAAGTAAAAGACTCATTTTCCGTTATACAAACGTATTCCAATTCCCTTTACATTCCAAGTTCTACTTGTATTCTATTTCCATGCCTTCTAGTAGGAGCAAGGCAAGTATCAATCACTATCCATCGAGTATCGGCTAGTTCCGCATCAGAGCTCGTCAACCCCTTATCGTGTAGTTCCTGTTTTCCCCGACTCACCGGGAAGGTCCAGTCAGACCTCCATTGCGCAATGTCGTGTGCCACTCCAAACAATGACACAAGGTAAGCAACCCGAGTCAATAGCCACTCATCAGTATTCAGTTCTCCTATAGAGTATATAGTCCCTCATAAAGAGTCAAGTGCCACATTTTCATTTTATACCATCATTCTGTGTGACCTAGGGTAAACAACCTCCTAGTCAACGTACCAACTAAAAATGTGACTTTGCTTTCCATTGTTTCCAAAACATTTTCGTTTATTCACAAAACGTTCTATTGCCAAAACATTTCCGTTTATTCACAAAACGTGTCAATCGTTCACAAATTAATCCACTTAGTTCGATTTTTCACAAAACGTGTCAAAACACCATTTGACCCACAAACTAACCGAGAGTGTCTAAAACAAGCCAAAGATCAAACTCGGAATCAAACAACCAACGTCCTAGGGAGAATGCAACGACGCTAGTCAAAACTCAACGCGACCATTTTAAGTGAACGACAACACCTTGCTATTATTTTTACGAATATACAAGACTTGACAGAATTTCATAAAAACGAACGAGAAGGACATAACACGCCAACAGTACAAACGAGAGGGATAGAAAACTCTATCTCAATCGAGTTTCTGAAACAATTGCCGACAAGAAATTTGCTAGAAATTTCGGCATGAACCTGCTCAAAATAGGAGAACCGCACTAAGGCGCCAACAACAACAACAACAGGAACTCAATATCACACATCCTACTTATACAATACCGATTACGATTTTTGCGAGAATTAAAAGTAGTGCGCGGTATACATGCCGATGTGACCACTAGCGGTGGTAGAGGCCCTGATAGTCGCGTGCCACTGATTTTCGTCGCTCGCTAAGACCGGCACCTAGAGAACCCAACAATGAGTTACAATATTACGATGAACGATTTGAAACACTGAAAAGAGGGAAACTGACGCTTACACACTGATGCGACGTCTTACTCGTCGCGCGACACCGCTCATCGTCGTTCGTTAAGGCATTTTCCTGCGAAGCCCAAGGAACACTCAACAATCGACGCGAGTGGATTCCATATAGTCGATTCCTACATGTACAGCAAACTACAGCTAATCAGGTGCCCGCAAACATACAGTGACACATATAATAAGCTCGCGTATACGAATCAAATATACAGCGTATACCTCGTACAGTCGACGATACACCTTTGTCGCGAACTCCGTCATCGCTTCGCGAACTCCGTCAGTGCTGTTTCCCACACACTATTGCAACCATCTTCGCACCCGTCACCACCACCATACACAGCCACTACTGTACCACCCACAAGCCGCCACTACCACCACCACCACCCACAAGCCGCCAACCGCAATCGCATTCCTCCTGTACCGAATGCCCAGACCACCGCACAGACGCCTCCCACCTACTACGCCGGACCTCCTGCGCCACTAAGGGAGGAGGAAGAGAGAGCCGAGATGGAGAGGGATACGTGCAGAGAGAGGGGAGTTCGGCCAGAGGAGAGATGGGGAGATGGGTTGCGCGGTAAGCGAGAGAGGGGGAAGTCAGGAGAGGTGGAGAGAGGGGAAGGGGAACGCCGGCCGGAGAGGAGAGGGGTGAGATCGACGGGAGAGTGAGGGAGGAGGGGGAAGGGAAGTCGTGCGGCGCATAAATGGGGGTTTTCCCCCTTAGGTTTTGATACAGTGGTTCATCGGGGGAGAAGGAGCTGGGGGACCCGACTAATTTGTTTGCAACCCTTTTTTTATTTTATAAATTAAATTAAATTAAAACCAATTAAATCTTTAAAATGCTCAACGCAATAATCGAACAACTCCCGGGGATCCAAATGCAACCCGAATTTCACCACAACAGCTTGCTCGTACTCGAAACACAAAACCTCACAACCCAAGACATGCCTCACTCAAATTGGATCGGTAAAGTAAAATCTGAACCGTAAGGAACCAAACGTCACTAAAATTAAATCCTGAGAAAGATTTAATTAATTAATATCATTATTTTTTTTGAAACGGAGGGGAAAATAACTAAAATTTCAAGAGCGTTACAGGATTTGTGATTGTGGATAGATGTGAGTTGGGCTTGTGATAATTTGAGAATTAGTTGTAAGAAATTGTGTTTGAGAATACTCGGGAAAGCTAGGAGTTGGATTTTGATATTTGGGAGCGAGTCAGCCTTATTGATCAGTGTTTGTTTAGTTGATGGATGGGAAAAATTTTGTGGTTAAGGGAAGGATCTAAACTTGTAGAAAGTAGTTGTAAAATATGTACTTGGGTTGTGTAGTTTTGTGTGGTGATGTAAGGAGTTGGTTGAGAGTTTTGGGAAGTATGAGTATGTTGAATCATGTGAAGCATGTTGGAATCCTTTGAAAGGGAGAGAAAGCTGGGATGCGGTTTGGATGAAGTGCACCGGAGTATCAAGTGCTAGAAGCAGACTAGCGGCAAGGATAACAATGCAGTGTATCAGTGAAGGATGAAGAACAAGTGGATGGTCTATTCGAGGGAATGGGGAAACAAAGCAACATCAGCGATGACCCGTACAGGTATACGTTAATGTTTCATTTCAGTTATTTCAATACTGTGGTAAATTGTGAATAACGAATGAAACGAGAAATCTAAATAGTCCGTATTCTAGAATTGCTAAGATCTGTTTACGCTTTATGCGAGTGGCAACGATTTCGGGGACGAAATCTTTTTAAGTAGGGGAGAGTTGTAACACCCGTCCCGGAATATAATTATATTTTTATTTATTAAAAATATATTTGAAAATATTTTTTAGAGAATAAAAAAAATTGTGGAGTTAGTATTTGTTTGGGATTTGTTTTGAGTTAAGTATGATATTTAATATCTAAGACTTGTACAAGTGTATTTTAATTTAAAGGGTGACTTGTAAGGGTAAAAAGAGTTATGGGTGAGGGGCAATTGGGTAAAAGTAACCTAAGTCCTGATTAGGTTAATATATATAGAGGTTTAAGCCTCATTAGGTTAAGGGAAATCAAAGGTGGAGGCTATAGAGTGCTCTAGGGAGATTAGAGAGAGAGGGCTTGGGAATCTCTTAAAATCCCACCCTAAATCATGGTTTTTGAAGAGGGATCCTTCATAGGATTTGTTCACAACATCATAAAGGTGAATATTATTCTTTTGAATTTTTAATTTCGTGCTTTGTTTAGTCTAAATCGGAGTTTTTGTACTAATCATAATTAGTGACTGTTTTAAGTGATTTTCATTAAAAACTCTTGATTTTGAGTGGGTTAGATTTGTTTATAAATCCAATATTGAAGTATGTTGTACATATGGATGTATACTACATCCTATATGTTTTGAGTGGGTTAGTGTTTCTGCCTTCTGCTGTACGAACCGGTACACCGGTGTCGTACCGGTTGTATACCGGTTGGTTATTTTGATCCAAAATCAATTATCTTCGATCAGTTTTCTTATGAAACTTGTAGAACATCACTAGTAGAACATATTTCATGGTAAAGATTTTGAAAATAATGTCTTTAAGATATTGAAAACGTCATTGGAAAATATGCTAAAAACTGTAGAATCTATTCTGTTTTGGGGTAACCGGCATGCCGGCAGGCATGCGGGGCGGTGTACCAGCCTCATACGGGGTCCCATACCGGTTGGCCATATTAGGTTCAAAACGTGGAATTTTATTTTGAAAAATTAAAGGGTTATAGTTTAACATGTTTTTAGAACTTTTCATGTTATAAGTTTCTAGAAATAACCTTGTTTGGTTAGGAAAATCACTAGTTGAAAACGTACCAAAAACCTGTTGAATCTTTGATTTTTTTTAGCAACCGGCATGCCTGCCGGCATGCCGGGCGGTATGCCGCATTGCATACCAGCTTCATACCGGTCAGTTCAATTTTGGGAGAAAAATTATGTTTGTTAGAAAAATATTTTGAAAGGTTATATTAATCTAAATTTTTACTAATTCTGCTAAATACTTAGATTATTTAATGTTCTGTTATCACTTAGAAATATTTGAGTTATTGAGTTATCCGGATTAATAGTTTCTTCTTCAATGACAGGGGAACGTTCTGTATGCAATCATCCGAGTAATATCTGACAATAAAAAATGGGTTAAAACCCATCGGTGAGTGTGCTAGTTTTACTTTAAGTTATGTGGACTTTTCCTGTTTCAATTATACGAGATTTATACCTATTGTGCCTGTTTCTAGTAGTTTCTGATATCTGTTCTGTATGTGCTTCTGTATATGGAACACCTAGAATCTTTCTAGGGTTGTACGAGACACTTTCTGCGTTTTCTGGAAATTCTGA
>NMUG010001224.1:0-18529 GCA_002855965.1 Monotropa hypopitys
GGTGGGATGCGAGGCACTCGGTGGAGGGGGTGCAATATTTTTGTGGGGATCCCAATTAGTCACTCGGGGTGGAGGGGGTGATTGTTGGGGTCCACCCCTAGTGTGGGAGTATTTTTGTCTTTCTTTGAGTATTGTTGTAAACCTACTTTTGTGTTATAGTTTGGTAGTAGGTTTATTTTTTACACACAACACAAGAGATAGAGATGGCAACGGGGCAGATTGGGGCCGGATACTGCTATATTCGTCCCCATTCCCCGAATACAATACTTGTCCCCATCCCCGCCCCATTCCCCAAACGGGGATTTTTTATCCCTCCATCCCCGCCCCAAATGGGGATCGGGGATCCAAACAGAGATTCGGATATCCAAACATGTTTTGTGGTCAAATAAAAAAAAGGTTCAAAACAAAAATAACATTGAAATATTACAACTTTACAAACTCCACAGTATAAAAATATATAAATCAACACAAATGTCTTTATCAAGAGCTCAACACATGCATACAATGAGATTAGACAAGTGAAACAATAGTATTGACCGTAGAAACTATGACCTTAGTAACTGAAAAATTATCATATTTATGATAGACACCAATACAATAAACACATGATCCTATTTCAAAACAATATTAGTAGGGTATTATATTATATATTATATAGGTATGTGAAGTTATAGGGTTGTGGTTATGGGTATTGGGGATGATTCGGGGAGCGGTGATAATTCGGGGAACAATGATGATTTATGGAACGGGGCAGATTCGGGGACGGATATGTGTAACTCCATCCCCGTCCCGTCCCCAAATTATTTTAAAAACATATCCCCAAATCCGCTCCATTCCCCAAAAAATATCCAAATCATCACCGATCCATTCGGAGTGGGGAACAGATCGGATTCAAACGGATCGGACGAGATGCCCATCCCTAACAAGAGAGGGCAGGAGGTTTTTGTGTGTCGGCTGTTTTTGTGTGGAGAAAAACAGTGAGGATGAGAGGAATGTGAGTGAGGGTTTTTGTATCTATTTCTTTGTAGATAATTAATAGAGAAATTTTCCCACTCCTTTCTCTTATTGCTACAATGGTGATTTGATATTGTGTGGTGTTTTCGATCCTTGGCTGGGGACTGTGGCGTTCCCTCTCATTCCAGCCTCGAGTAGCGGAGATATCAATGGCAGATCGTGGGATCCTATTGGAAGAGACCTTGAGATACTTTCGTAACCTGCCTTCAAGCCTGCCAATTGACAAAATAAATTTCAATAAGAGGAGTGTGGTAATTCGATCGGATCATAAATTATAAGGGTTCAGCAGTAACTTATCTTCATGTACTCTGAGGCGAGTGTCCTTTATGATGGTGAGATCTGGAGAATGCAAAGCTGCTGGGAAGTGAAATCCTTGCGGCAAAAGTCTGATGGATGATGGCGATTTAAGAGATGGAAGGTTTGTAGCTCAGGACCAGGCATGATTGTGCTTGTGTTGGGGTGTGAGGAAGTTCTCGATGCAATAGATGAGCTCTGAGGATGTGCTCGGGGTAGAGGTTGTTCTGAGTGGCGGTGAGAGCTAATTATTATTCTCTGTCATAGCTTTGATTGTGGGATTATCCAGTTGTAGTAAGTGCGGGTGGTTGATCTGGTGTACTCGGTGCTAGTTAGTATGACAGTCCTCCTTCAATTATGTTATGTGGCTGCCCCAATTGTATTGTGTAATTATTCTTATTTTTGTGGCAATAAATTTTTGCTTTCCAAAAAAAAACTTTATACAATATAGGCATGAGGTGGCTTGGGCTTTGAGGCGTGATTTGACAAAACAAGTCAGTGAGAGACACGAACAATCATCACAATCAGTTTATTGAGAGAAAAATAGTATGAGAGGTTTGGTTCTTTGAAGTTCGAAATGGTTTATTGAAATAGTTTTCTTCCACAACTTCAAAAGAAATTTTTCTTTGAAAAACATTCAATCTCTTCGGAAGGCATAGAGGATTCAAGGAGCAAACACAAGTTCAGTGTATGAGTGAGTTGTCAAAGTTCTCTAGTTAATTAAAAGTAAATCAAGGTTTTAAGTATGAATCTTTGTAACTGAACAAATTTTAATTAGTGTTGGTTTTTTCTTTTCGTAGTTTTTACCCATTCAGGGGTTTTCCACATATATCACGTATTTTGTCCGATGAATCTTTCTTTCTCTGTGTATTTGATTTAATTATTGTTATTCAATAGTAATAATATTTTATTAGATCTAATAAATAAATAAATTATTTGATTTAAGAAATTAAAAAAATTGGAGCACTATCTCGGTATTGAGATTATTTCAAACATAATTATCCAAACATTATTTTATAATAAAAATACTTCAAGTTTATTTGTAACTATTTCCATATTGAAATGTGATCATTCATACCATGACCTTTTTGCAAAAATAAACAAATTCCATGACATTAATATTTAAGAGCAGCCAAAATACAATATAATTTTTATAATTGCATTTGTGTACAAAACTAATTAAAGTTACATTTCACCAGTCAAATGAATTCTACATAATGAACCAATTCCTGGAACAGCTTGCACCACACGTCCAGCGTCAACTCTTCTTCGAAGTGATTCAAAAAATCCCAATTCTAGGGTTTCATCAATTTCATAGAATTTCACAAATTCATAATTCACCTATATAATTCATCCTTACAATTTCATTATTATGGCATAAATTTCATATTTTTCATTAAACCACTCAAATGCACATATTTGGTCAAAATCCTAATGTAACCATTAAATGAAAAATTGTATTTTTTTTCAAATTCACAATCGCGCAAGCCTCACATGAATCAATTTCGGCGTAACATAATCTATTTAAGGTATTATAAGCAAATCCAAAACCCTAATTTATCCATTTTGAAATTTCACAAAATTAATCATCAAATCATAGATTAATCTCAACATTATTTATCTAAGCACAAACACATATAGAGAGGGGAGAGAAAATTCTATCAAAATGGGTTTTGAGCAAAATCCTAAATCCTCCAAACTTGGATTGAGAAGACGCAACTCGAATGTATTGATGCTCACGAGACAATGTACAACTTTAATGACGTCACAAGCTCCAAATCTTGATAACTATGAAGTTATTCTAGAGAGAGAAATTTGAGAGGGGAGCGATCTTGAGAAGAGAAAAGAAATGAAAGGGAAATTTCTCTCATTTGCACCCGAGAGGTGCTATTTATACATAGGACGGACAAAATACCCTCAGATGAAAAACTTAAATCCGCAATAAAAGTTCTCTATGGATAGATGGATGTCCTCTACCGATTGAGAGACCTCCAACAAGCCCCTCCTTATCAATAGAGGAATGTTCTCTATCAATAGATAAACCTCAAACATGACCCCCTTCTCTATTGATAGAGGAATGCTCTCTACCAATAAAATGACCTTGAGTAGAACACTAAATTTAGGCAAGATGGCTCTCTAGGGAAGGCTCTATACAAATAGATGGACACAAAGCTTGGGGGTACCAAGATACAAATACTAGAAAAGATACAACTAAACAGGTGACCTCTCTATCGGTAAAGATGCCCTCTCTATTGATAGTGATGTCACCCAAGTCTTTTCCAACAATTAAACCAACCATTTTAACCAGCTTTTTTGCCAATAATGATCTTTCATATCAATACCAAAGCATAATGACAATCCAAATCTAATTAATCGATTTTCATAAATTCCAAAAATAATTTCCACAATACTTTAAAGTTAATCGCAAATAAAATAAACAATTGAGGAGAACTTTTTCGGGTCGCTACAAGTTAGCTCTGTGGTGCAGGTAGTAATTATTTACAAATTAATCCCCTAATAAATAATGAGAATGAGAAAGGACAAACAAAAGACAATAACACAAGCACACAAATATATTCATGATTTTTCCAAACACAAAGCATACTCCACGGGTAAAGAGTGAGAAAATTTACTATAATAAGAAAGCAAGACCACAATAGAGCCGGTTATAACCGTCACTCCCAAATTGAAATAACATGAATCCCAAGTAAAGATCCAACAAAAAGATATCATAAGCAATTTAGCACCTAACACTCTATAGAGACCGAAATACTAATACTCTTGCATATGACTATAAACTAAATCAATACACATAATTCATATATATATATATATACAGAAAATATCATGTCCAAACCTAACGGTAAGGACAAAATACGGACGTATCATTTTTAAATCGAATTTTCATGATCCGAACCGTTCAATGTCTTTAAAACGTGTTTTTAAGGGTACCCGCGAGGAATCGGTAAAAAATTAGCTCGGGAAGGGCTTCATCTGAACAGTTTTTTCATGAAACTGTAATGAACAATCTCTAAAAAACTTGATCGGATGAAGGTCTTCCCGGTCATATTTTTGTACCATTTTTTGCAGGGACCCTAAAAAACACATTCTAAACACATTGAACGGTTCGGATCGTAAACATTTGATCAGAAAGTGGCAAAAAAGGCCCGTCCGTATTTTGTCCTTACGGATGATGTTTGGACAAGATATGCTCTCTCTCTCTATATATATATATACATATATATATATATACATACAGTGAGCTTTCAGTCAGGGATCCCGGATTTTTCTTACGGTCCAAACCACTATTTTAAAATCAAATTTTTATGATCCGAATCGTTCAATGTCTTTAAAATATGTTTGATAAGGGTTCTCGCGAGAAACAGTCAAAAAAAATAACTGGGAAGAGCTTCATCTGAACAGTTTTTTCATGAAACTGTAATAAACAGTTTGTATAAAACTTGCTCGGATGAAGGCCTTTCCGATCATATTTTTTACAGGGACCCTAAAAAAGACCTTCTAAACACATTGAACGGTTCAAATTGTGAAAATTTGATCAGGAAGTGACCGAAAACTCTAGTGAGGGATCCTTATCTAAATAAGTTGTGGACTTCTCATAAAGAGTCCAAAACTCTACCAAAATCTAGACTGTATGTCGTGTGTCCATGCGGTGCTCGGGCACCTAGTTGTGCCATGCGGGTGAAGCCTTGTCATCGTTCACCAAAATTCAAGGCATTCCCAACAGCAATTGTCAAACAACTTACAAGCAACCTCACTGAATACAAACTTTGCACGTTTACCAGCTAAATGTGTAGACTACTACATCCATTACCTATTCCAGGGTTCTCTACAGCAATTTAGTGAACAATGAACCTAACAACCTCTTATTGCGAAAACACTTTTCCCCTCGACTTCAAAGGCTTTGCCTTGACCAAAACAAGCATAACAATTTTTGGATTGGTCTCTCTCGATGTCATTTCAATTTCCAGTTGTTAGCTCGAAGAAAGCTGTGTCAACCAACCTATGAAGAAAGAAGGCAGGCAAAAGAGAAAAAAATCAGGATTTTTTTAGAAAGCAGCTAACCTTCATAGATAGGTACATATGAAATGACAATATTAGTTTTGCAAGGACACATCCCAAAAAATTTTCCTTTTATCAGACTATTCTTCAAAAGTATTAAACATATCACGAAAAGTATACTGAAATAAGTTTCAAGAGAGTATTTTCTAGTCATCTGCACATTCCTAAACTAAACCATTGTATTCTGCATTCAATTTGTTTCTTATAATTATGGCTTAGATGCAAATAGTTCTTTAAAAATATGGAAGCCTACAAGAAATAATAAGCGAATGTGTTAATTATGCTCTTTGAAGATTCTGAATCAATACAATGACCTTCCATGACGTTTCTGAATTTGCACTACACCCCTTATGGTTTGGCTCTCTAATAACTTATCCACTATATTAATGACCAGGCCGAACACACAAGTATTCAGCGTGCTCATTAAAGTATGAGGGCTCATTGAATGACTACGTGAAAGAGTACTCGACACTACTGCTAAAGATCCTTGACATGGCCGAGAGTGAAGCATTGTTTGGATTCTTTGACGGCTTGCAACCCCTGGCGACACGACAATTTCATTGCAATGGGGTCAAGAATATGGTCGCAATGCTTGTAGAGGCAGAGAAGTTGGAGGACTTTCAAGTGCCATCTAAGCCCAAGGGAGTAAGAGATAGGCCACACTCAAGGTGGGGAAGTCCACCCTAAAGGGAGGAGGTGTGGTGATCAATCGAATCCAATTGGGACGTATGATGAGCGATCTGACAGGGAGTCCCAGACAGACAAGTGCAATCGCAACATGGTAAGGTATGAAAATGGAAAGGGAATAGAGTGTTTCTTATGCAAAGGATCGAACTTGGCATGAAATTGCACTCAAAGGGGGAAACTCAATGCCATGGAGAAGAAGAAGTTGTGAAAGGTGTCCGATAGTGAGAGTTCTTCATGGGCAGAATAACTTGGGAGTGTTCAACTTCTTGGAACCGTCACCAAGAAGACTGAAAAGAAGGGGGTGTCGAGGAGCATCAAGAAAAAAGATGTGCTCTATGCGGAGGTGAAGGTGAACGAGAAACCTTGTAAGGCGTTGATCGACAGAGGAGCCACTCATAATTTCGTGAGTACGAAAGAAGCCAAGTGGTTGGGCTTGAAGGTGAAGGAAGATAAAGGTTGGTCTAAGGTAATGAATTTAGAGGCCAAGCCAATCCAGGGAGTTGTCCGGATGGGACAGAGAGAGTTCCCGATGGTCGAGATGGATGATATCCGATGATGTCTGGAATGGAATTCTTGATGAAGTCATGTGCAATATATGTCCCTCACATAAAGGAGATGCTTTTGCTTTTTGAAGAGAAGCCATACACAATCCTTTTGGTGGGGTTGATACAGATTCAAAAGGAGAAGTCCCTTGCATCAGTGCAAAATAATTGGGAAGCGCGACAAGGACAAGGACGTGATTGTGAACACAACTTCAACAAGTTGAGGTGGCTCGAGTGGGACGAGATCGTACCTTGATGTGATATGCGGGAGTAGTTTGGCGTGACAAAGGCATCACGAATCAGGTGAGAGAATGTGTCATGATGGACTGTCAACTACGTGACACTAGAAGCTCTTGAAAGTTGTTTTGGAGGCTTAGAGATAATACTGTGGAAGGTTCCGGGAGGATCTGGAAAGTTCTAGTCAAGCCTGGAGAATTCCAAAAGGGTCCGAAAGTTTGATAGGAAGTTGGAAGCAGTTGAAGGATTCCAAAAGGTTCCAAAATATTGGAAAAGGAGATGGATGCAGGTGGAGAATTCTAGAGGATTCTGAAAGAGTACGAATCATTCTAAAATAGTGGGGGACTTCTACCTTGTGCTAGAATTATGTGGAATGCTCTAAAACTTAGTAGAATGTTGGAGATCTCTAGATTGTTATATGAGTTACTTGTAGGACTATAAATAGACGGAGGAGCTCATTTGTGCATCCATCTTGGGCATTTTGGGAGAGAGATCTAGTGAGAGATCATGAGAGAGCAAGTGTGAGAGTAAACATTTGTTTGGGAGTCTTGTATAGTTTGTACATTGTATTCATTAAGTAAAAAGTTTCTTTACCCATATTTTCTGTGTAAGGGTGAGTGTGTTTGTCTCACTTGTGTGATTGGGTGAGTTAGCTTGAGAAGGTTGACTTGGGCAAACAAGGTATATTCGCCGAAGTATCGTACAAAGCTCAAGCAGAGAAGTCTTGGGCCGTGACACTATGTTGTCAAGGAACCTCCCGCTAGGTAATGCAACCTACCCTTCCAAAATTTTCATTTCAAGAAGGACAAGAAATTTTCATTTAAAGAAAGTCTTTGGTCATCTTACAAGTAGATGTTATAGAAGCTGAACATTGTCATGTGTGCGGGCATTCACATCACGTACAGTGCAAAGATACAAGTTAGTACCCTAAGCTGCTAGTCCTCAATCAAACAATACAACTTTAAGATGCATATAAAAATAACAAATACAACATGATAACCACAAAATCAAGGTGGTATTTGAAAGATGCAAAGATAATTGATATGAGACATTTTAGTTATAAAACAATTATTTACCACGAAGTCTCCTGCAAGAGTTAACTACAGTAAGAACTACAATGCAATTAGTAAAACTACAAAGAATTTCACAGAAGCATGCCACTTTGTGTTAGAGTATGTATAATAACTTCCTAGTTCACAACTTCAAACGAAACTGGTCATGCAATAGATGGGATGCAACTAATCAATTAAGAATTTTACTCTGTTGATAACAGATCAATCAACAAGTTTTGACAAATAACATAGTGGTTCTACAAATTTCCATTTTTCCACAATGCATTTTTCTCACACAAAAAGGAAAAGGAAAAGAAAAAGTACTTGTAAACTTACTATGTTCGTGAAAGGAAGACTTAGTAAAGAATTGATGATAAAAGAACACTTAACACGGTAACTGCAGCAGTGCTCGGCTTGCCCACAATGGCAAAGGTGCATGTAAGACAACTGGAAGACCTGTAACAGGGTGCTCAAAGGACAAGCTCTCCGCGTGAAGTTCATGGCCATCATATCTTCTCCCTTTCCACTCATAGACACCCTCATATTTCACATCTCCTCTCATGGGAATTCCAAGATACTGACAGTGCAAGCGAATCTGATGAGTTCTTCCACTTTGTGGATATGCTCGTACCAAAATCTCATCCTCCTTCACATCATTAGCATCCGTTACAGATTTTTCATCGACGACGATTTTTTTATCTTCATCGGATAACTCTCGGGAGCACTCGTGCCCATTTACTGATAATACTTGAAAAAGAGTTTTCATCTCTCTAACAACTGATCCGCCAGGCAATTTCTTACCAACATCTGATGCGGCATAAACGCGCCATGCTCCAAACTTCGATCGGCCGTGACCTGATTTAATGGTGATTTGTCTCCATTCTGGAGCTATCCCAACACAAAACGCAATGTATGTTTTCCTAACCTTGTGTTCTGTAAAAGCCTTCACTAGTTTAGCTGCCACTTTGTGTGATTTAGTGATTAAAATTACCCCACTGGTGTCGCGATCGAGTCTGTTAGCGAGATGGAGCTCTGGGAGGTTAACGTGGGTTCCTGAGATTCAGAAAATGCTAATTCAGCTCAGTTACCTCACTATCTGCATAAAAGCCCATGGAGAGTGGGTCAACACTTCATCTCCGTCAAGAAAATTGGAAACAAACAGTAGTGCCACTATCACATGGTTCAGGCCTACACGAAATAAGATTCCACGGCGGAGAAATGATGTTTCAATAATCAAAGAAGATCTACATAGATTTTCCTGAGCACTCCCCTCAACCCCACCCCCCCACCAGAGAGAGAGAGAATGAAATTGACATGGATAAAATAAGAAGTTTATATTTTTTCTTCGTAATAAACAACTATTACATCAAGGGTATTTGTCTAATCATGTCACCAATGTCCACCACTCTTGCCTTACCCTAAGAATTCACACTTTCACAGTGAACACTAAGATCGGAAAACATACAATTTACTCCTCGTCTCTTTCTAATGTTCCCATTCAACAAAGTAAAACAAACAAATATTGAACTAAATTTTAATACCCTGCGGGAAAAATAATTGGTTCATGAGATGTTTTGAAATTTTACATAAGTAAGAGGCTGAACATCGTGACAGTGATGGAGCACCAAGTACAAGTCAACCTACCACACAATCTACCTACAACAAGATGGTACAAGGAAATTAAGCTATTGGTTTAGCAGTGGATTGAATTTCATTCCTTCTTTTGATAAGCAGCTACAGTGATGAATAGAGAGTATCCCAAGGAAACCTTCACGAATGAAGCTCAAATTACATTGAAGGACAGCTTGAACATAGTGTAACAACCAAAGAAGCTCCATAACAATCACCTCAACTCAACTCCAAAGAACATCGAACACCATTTTATTTTCATGCGGTAAAACTTATGGCTTCATCAACAAGACAAAACCTAACTATATAAGAGGATACACATTTCAAAAAGCTCTTTCAAAGCAACTCAAGCCTCTGAGAAACCAACCTCAATTTCCAGCATTATGTGCTATAACTCCTTCAAGGCTTCAAAATCCATATAGCCCATGTTATCAAATCTACGACATAGCTGTCCAATCCTATCTCTAGTTCTTTTTTCTTGTACTATACCTTTCTCGTTGTACTCTCTACTCAATCCGGAGAAATTTATGGAGGAGAAAGAAATTGCATGTGTATTTGTAAAGTTTAAACCCACATGATTTTAACTATGTTGTAGCTGTCGAAAAATTTGGACTCTAATCCATTTTGTTAGAGCTTGTTCTGCATTGGTTGATCACCTCCCAAACTAGTATGAGACTGGACAATCTCTCCACTCATTGCTAATTAGTTTTGAGTTGAAGATTCTCATATCAAAGGTAGGTTTTCTTAGGCAGACCCCTCCAAGTTTGCGTCAGGATCACAGTTTGTGGCAAAGCCCAGGGAGCTGTAATCGCAGTCTTGCTATGGGGTTGCAGGCTCGATTCCTACTAACAACTTAGTATGTCAGCTCTGGACACTGGTCCACTTGAGTCATATACCGTAATTTGCCTCCCTCACGATGCTTCAGATGCGGGGTGGTAGGGGCCCTCTATGGTGGGGCACATAACTTTTTTGTATTACATTGGCTAATTATCATATTCAAAAGTAGTATAGGAGCCTCAGGACCTCCCTATGCTACGTATGCCAATTGGATTTGAGTTGAATACTTTAATAGATTTCAAGTTTTGATTTTAATTGTTTAAATCTTAATTGTATGTCTGCACTTCAAGTGGAAAAATAAAAGATTTCCTCATTTCTATAAGTTCTTTCACCTCCCCACTCCACCTCCTCTAGTAAGCTGACAAAATACAATCTTTAACAGCAAACATGCGAAAACCCGAGGAGTTGACCAGGAATTCCGAATTCATCAATAAACATGGATTCAATCAAAACACAAACTGAACACTAAAAATAAAACCAAGCATCACCGAGCTGTTCTGAGTCATTGGAATCGTTGAGCAGACCAGGGATCGAAGTCAAGACGCTCTCAGAATACACCCCCTGAGGCTTATTAACAGAAATAAGCCAGTCGTCCTGGAAGACTACGTCACTCCTAGAGAGAGAGAATAGGTTCGATTTGGACGAAGCTGACGTGGCTCTGGTCAGCTCTATTTGCTTGGAGATTGCCGGTAATGGCGGGGACAGTGGCACTGGGTAATTTATTGTACTCTTTGGGGCATTTGGCAGGTGGGTCTCCTGGGAAACGGAGTGGGTTTGGTCCGCCATGGAGAGAAACCTAGGTACTGTGAAGAAGGAAAGGAGAGAGGAACTGGCGAGGGAAAACGAAGGAGAGGGGCAATACCGTCATTCAAGCCTAGCTTACCGAACGTTCGTGGTCGTTTCCATTTTACTTAGCTTAGCGCAGATCATGTACATTGCACAATGATAGGGACCCCAGGTCAGCTGAGATGAGGTCAGCGATATGCTGACATGATTACTAATTATATTGGGAAGCCTCACTAACCAAATTGGAGGTTATAAGTGTACGTTCTTACACTCTGAGCAACTTTTCTTGACTACTCACTATTTTAAATATGGATTCTGCAGAGCCAACAAGGGAATACGAGATATCAGTCTAGAATTACGGAAAGATATGAAGTAGATAAGGAAACGTTGAAGAAATTACGAAAGCTTTCCTAAAATAGAGAAAATGTATATAATGCCCTAAAAAACTATGATAACAGTATAAAACACTTTTTGTAATCAAACTCTTTCTCAATTTCTCTTTCTTTTTAACTGAAATGCAACTGACTTAAGCATTGGAGGATTGTTGGCAGGCACCAAACCGATGTCAAGAGGTGTTTTTGCAGGACCCGAAGTACAGCAGAGGAGGAACCAGAAATCGCCATCATCAGTTGGCGTCGTCTGTGGGAACGACTTATCTTTTATTGGTGATAGATTTCTGGATGATCAACACTCGTTCGATGGCAGAAAGCAACCATAGAGATCTCCCAGCCATGACTCCTAAGATGTTCTTGGCCATGCAGCGCCAAGTAGAATTGTTAACAAAAAGTTTAGAGGAAGTTCGCCAGGAAAACCAGACTTTGAAGGGCCAGCAGAACAGGGTAAATCCAAATCCACCCGCTGATATCCATGGAGTACTCCCACGGGAGTTGGAAGGAAACAACGAGAGGGTGGATAAGAATGAAGGACGGAGAGCAGATGATCAGTCCCAGCACCAAGATCCATAGGCGAGTGGAACAGTCAGAGGAGTCAAACCACCCTTGAAGAGGCCAGAGGAAGACCTTTTGGCAGATATGCAAGCACAGATTGACAGGATTCAAAGGCGTGTGCAAGCCAAAACACCGATTATAGTGGAAGAATTGGTGTAGACCACTGACTCGTCGTTTTCACAATTGATTCTAGATCTGCCATTACCGTCCAAGTTCAAGATGCCGGTAATCGAGTCGTTCAGTGGTACTACGGACCCACTGGATCATTTGAAAACCTATAAGAACTTGATGACTCTGCAAGCGGTGCCAGATGAAGTCATGTGTAGGGCCTTCCCAGTAACGCTGAAGGGAAGTGCCAGGATGTGGTTTAACAAGTTAAAACCTGGGTGCATTAGCAGTTTCAAAGAGTTGAGTCAAAAATTTGTTAGCCATTTTATAGCAGGTTAGAGGTACAGAAAGCCAGACACCTACCTACTACCTGTCAGGCAGAGGAAAAGAGAGTCTGTGAGGGAGTACACTACTCGCTTTACCCAGAAGGCAATGCAAATTGAAAGTTTAGATGATAAAATGGCCACGGCAGCATATATATCAGGCATGTGGTCGGGAGCGTTATTGTTTAGTCTAACGCAAGACCCCCCGCAGGATATGGCTGAGCTCATGCTCCGGGCTCAGAAATACATGAATGCAGAGGATGCTCTTAATGCGCGGAGGGGACGAGATGATGGATCTCATGGGCAGGCTCCCACAACATCTGTCCCAGTGCAAATTGATCGTAAAAGGAAAGACCCCCTACGGGGGATGGCACAGGATAGTCGTGGGAGAAGGCCAAAATCTAGGGGCTCGCCTCGGAGAATTGGAGGACCGCCCAAGAAGCATAAACACTATACCCCATTGGTGGCTTCTGTGGAGCACATTTTGGGTGATTTGAGAGACGACCCTGATTTGAAGTGGTCAGGAAAGCTTAAGAGTAATCCTGACAGGCGTCTCAGTGATAAGTATTGCCGTTTTCATCGTGATCATGGTCATTATACCAACGATTGCATTGACCTTAAAGGTTAGATAGAGGACCTCATCCAGAGAGGTCGGTTGCAGAGATTTGTGGACAAAAGGGATCAAAGACCTCAGAGAGGACAACGCCGAGAGGAGAGAGCTAGAGCTCCAGAAAATAATGATCCCATTGACGAAATCAGAGTTATTCATGGAGGGTCAGCAGGAGGTGGCTCGTCCAGCTCAGCTCGATAGACCCATCTGAGAAGGCTGAGGTCAGAAGACCCAATGGAGGTGTGTACAGTGGGAAGGAAAAACAAGTGTCCCAAGAAGACAGAGGTACCAATCACTTTTTCTGAGGAGGACGAGAGGGGAACAGTGTACCCACATGACGACCCATTCGTGGTACACATAGTCATTGCCAACTTCAAAACCAGAAGGATACTCATAGACAGTGGGAGCTCATTCGACATTTTGTTCCTCCATGCGTTCAACCAGCTGAGGTTGGGAAGAGAGAGGATGAGGCCAATGGCATCTCCCCTGGTGGAATTCACTGGGGAGATAGTTTATCTAAAAGGGCAGATAGCCCTTCCGGTGACCATGGGAGAAGAAGGAAGTCAGGTAACAACCATGGTGGATTTCTTGGTGGTGGATTCATCGTCCGCGTATAACACCATCGTTGGAAGAGTACTTTTGAACAAAATCAAGACAGTAATTTCCACGCACCATATCAAGGTAAAGTTCCCCACGCCTGAGGGGGTTGGAGAAATAAAGGGAGACAAAAAAATAGCTCGAGAGTGTTATAATTATTCTGTCAAACACCACAATGAGGCGTTAGTGGTGGAAGAGCTGAACGTCAGAGATGAGGAAAAGTTGCTGAGAGGAGAACCCGTGGAGTAGCTTATCTCACTGCAGGTCTGGCCTGATGAGCCAGACAATAAGATTCAATTGGGAACAGGTCTAAAAGGCAGCGAAAGTAATTCTTTGATCAATTTCTTGGCAAAGAGTAAGGATATCTTTACATGGACGCATGAGGGCATGCCTGGGATAGACCCACGCATTATGGTGCACTACTTGAATGTGAACCCAGATCATAAACCAGTCAGGCAGAAAAGAGGACCTTCGTACCTGACAGGAGCAGAGCAGTGGTTGAGGAGGTTGATAAACTGTTGAAGGCCAAATCCATACGAGAGGTACACTATCCAATATGGATTGCTAATGTCGTAATGGCAAAAAAATCCTCTAGACAATAGAGAATGTGCGTCGATTTTAAAGACCTTAATAAGTCTTGTCCAAAAAATAGCTTTCCACTTCCCTGGATAGATCAGCTGGTGGATGCCACATCTGGACACGAGATTCTGAGCTTCATGGACGCTTTTTCGGGATACAACCAGATCAAGATGAATGAAGATGACCAGGAAAAGACAGCGTTTGTTACCGACAGGGGGCTATATTGTTACACAGTTATGCCCTTCGGACTGAAGAACGCAGGCACTACTCATCAGAGGTTAGTTAATAGGAAACGATATGTTGGTAAAGATCCCCCAGCGGGCCAGCCATATGGAAGATCTGGCCCAGGCCTTTGATATCCCGAGGAAGTACAAAATGAAGTTGAATCCAGCAAAGTGCACATTTGGGGTGGCGTTAGGAAAATTTCTGGGTTCATGGTATCTCAACGAGGAATTGAAGCAAACCCGGAGAAGATCAGAAAAATTTTAGAGATGAAGTCCCCCAGGACAGTCAAGGAAGTACAGCAGCTCACGGGGTGTGTGGCAGCCCTAAGCAGGTTTGTTTCCAAGGCGATGGATAAGTGCCAACCCTTCTTCAAGGTGTTAAAGAAAAGTTTTGTGTGGACAGAAGAAAGCGAGCATGCATTCAACTAGTTGAAGCACTATCTGCAACAGCCACCATTGCTCAGCTCATCGGTGGATGGGGAGGAGCTGTTCTTATACATTACGGTATCTTCATATGCGGTCATCTCAATCCTGGTTCGGGTAGATAAAGGTGTGTAGCACATGGTTTATTATACAAGCAGAGCATTGAGGGGATCAGGAACTAGGTACCCGAGAATTGAGAAGGTGGCATTCGCAGTAATCACTACGGCCATGAGATTGAGGCTCTATTTTCAATCACATCCCATCAGTATTTTGACTGACTTACCTCTCAGAAGGGCTCTCCACAATCCAGATACGTCGGGACGTCTCATCCAGTGGTCTTTAGAACTGAGGGAGTTCGACATAGATTACAAGCCTAGGAGCTCGATGAAGGCTCAGGCCTTGGCGGATTTCTTAGTTGCATATGTAGCACCGGATGATGAGGTGTCTAGAGGAGATGAAGAAACATGGCTCCTGCACGTTGACAGATCAATTACCAAAAGAATGAGTGGAGTAGGTATGATGCTGACCTCACCATATGGGGAGAAATTAAAGTATGCATTAAGATTTGAGTTCAATGCTACGAATAACCAGGCGGAGTATGAGGCTTTGGTGATTGGGCTCCAAATTTCCCAAGTGATTGGCCTGAAATGTTTGGCTGTGATGAGTGACTCTCAACTCGTTATGGGTCAAGTGAGGGAGGAGTTTGAGGCGAAGGAAGAAATAATGGAGAAATACCTTCGAGCAGTTAAGCAGCTAGCTCAGAAATTTGATAAATTCTCAATCTCTCAGATTCCCAGAATAGAAAACCAAGAAGCTGACCTATTATCCAAAATGGCTACCTCGGCAGAAGAGCTCCCTTCAGCGGGGATATTGATTCAGACATTGAAATCCCCAAGTATTGGAGAGGAGAAACAACTTGTCTCATTCCAGAATATATTAAAATATTAAAAACTGGCAACGGATAATGACTACGAAGTACCACGACTGAAAACTCAAGTGATAAAAATCACTACAAACTCACAAGTCTAACTGTAAAGTAAAACCAACGCAGCGGAAATATGAATATAAAAACTCCAACCAGTAGTCTGTAAAAGAAAACTCCACCAACCAATAACACAAGTCTCACAACTCACTAACAAAGTAGAACAGACTCTCTCAAACCATCTACTGAAACTGAAAGTAAGAATCTCCAACATGGAGCAACCTCTAAAAACGGCTCGGCAAAGCAACCTGGCAATGGCTAGCAAAAGTGAACCAGCTACTCCTCCTGACCTGGATATAGATTGCAAATCAAAACAGCAAACGATATCCAAGAGTGTCAGCTACAACAGTCAATATATGCACTTTGCTAATATAAAGAGAACTCACAGTGTACAGACAAAGTACAACTAAAGTACAGCTAAAGTATAACCAACGAACAAGCAACTAAGGGGTTGTGACTCTCCCCTATCTATCACGTAATCATGCATTTGTCCAAGGGGTGGTGACTCTCCCCATCTATCACGTACACAACAACTGTCCAATGGGGTGGTGACTCTCCCCATCTAACACATACACAACAACTGTCCAATGGGATGGTGACTCTCCCCATCTATCACATACACAACAACTGTCCAATGGGGTGGTGACTCTCCCCATCTATCACATATTCATATCACGTTCACGTACTATTTTTATGTAAAGTTTTGTATAACATGCTCATTGTATCTTTTCCTTTTGTTGGCCCCGCAGTTCCAACCTCAACACACAACATGTCACCGAACCGCAGCCCGACTTCAACATGTAAAGAGGGGGTTTCCCCCATCATCTTTTATGCCGTTGGTCCCGCAGTCCCAACCTCGACATATCACATTGCTTAAAGTACTTTTCAATCTATAGTTCATGCCGTTGGCCCCGCAGTTCCAACCTCAGCATGTCACACTCCTCTTTGTATACCGTTGGTTCCGCAGTCCCAACCTCAACATACCACAATTCTCTTTTAATGACGTTGGTCCCGCAGTCCCAACATCGACATATTATCATTTGTTTTCATTCTTTCACATGCTTGCAAGTAGGAAGTAAGGACAACTATTCCTATGCATTTATCACATAAAAATCACGTAACTACCACAACTCCACATAATCTCATATACAAACAAAGCACATATATATAAAAGGTAGCTACACACTCACCGAGTAAGGTAAGCTCGTCGTATGTGAATCTACTGGGGTGCATTTGAAGATCCGGGCTGATCTCCTGTTATAACGTAACCACGTATAAATAATCCTTCCAAAAACTAAATTATAATTTTTAAGGATTTTATTTACTGATTTTACAGCCTCTAACAATCAGGAATTTCTCCTTAAAATATTTTAAAATTGATAAAATATCAATTCCCGATGACCAAAACCATTTCCCCCCCAAATCCTTCTAACCGGTATGATAACCGGTACACAGCCGGTGTACCGCTCGGCATGCCGGCCGGCATGCCGGTTAGTGTAAATTTTTGATTTTTATAAAAGCCAAACTCACTATCCAAAATCGACCAAAACCGGTATGGTAACCGGTGTACCGCCCGGCATGCCGGCCGGCATGCCGGTTAACACAATTTTCGTATATGATTTCCTTTAGGTTTACTGGGCCATTTTGTTAAGGCCGGTACACCAACCGGCATGCCGCCCGGCATACCGGCCGGTATACCGGTGCGTATACCAGTTAGTGCAGAATCTGAGCAGATCGAAAAACTTCTTCGTTTTTGCTAATCACTTTCATTAAAACTTCTTCTAGACTCGATTGTTTTGAACAAACTCCTCAAATCAACTATTGTAACATGATTGTAACTCTTTCTCCCAAATCACATCAAAAACTCAGCCTCAAAGATCAAGTCTAACACACTCAAAACCATGTTTTTTCCAACTAGATCTACTTAAATAGCCCTTAAACGAGATTAAGGAAGAACCCTTAATCCAGGGCTAATTAAGCACGCAATTAAAATTTCAAAAACATAAATTTTACCTAATTGATGTTGTGAACAAAGTTGATTGAGGATTCCTCTTCAAAATCCTTCTCCAAAGCTCCAAATCAAAGCCTTCCTCCTCCTCTCTCACTTAATCTCTCTCTACCTCTCTATAATCACCCAAGGGTTTGGAATAACCCTAATGAGAGAGGTAACTATCTTAAATACCTCTAATGACAGATTTAACCACAATATACCTCCTTGCCCTCACTCCTAATACTTTATTGCCCTTGTGAGCCACTCCTCACAATTTATATGTGTTGTAATTACAATTAGGCTTGTATTTTATTTAATAGTCTTTATAATTCTAAAAAAATATTACTCTTCTCCACACATTTTTTCCCTCTTTCTTTTCTTCTAAAATATTATAATATTTTAATTTAATTTATTTAATTTGGTTCGGACGTGACAACTCTCCTCTCCTTAAGAAATTTGCGCCCTCGAAAATCTATGTCTTCCGAAATCACATAGCCTTATCCCCCAATTAATATGGTCACATTACCGCCCAAAGACATAAGTTATAAAACTCCTCCCACAAGATCTCACATGCCTCAACATGACTTC
>NMUG010001225.1:0-18529 GCA_002855965.1 Monotropa hypopitys
ACCATCAAGAACTCTCACAACCTTCTTCTACATATACCCATATATATATAGATAGATAATACACATTGGTGGGTTCATTATCTTTCATCTTTAGTTGGTTCAATTTCCGGCTCGGAACATTTTATAAAAAGGGCCACAAGGGATTCGAAACCTATAGGACAAATTCCAAATAGGATCTACAGTCAAACCTTGGGCTAGTGTAAGTAACCAGAAAACCATCGAGCCATTCATCGATTTACAGAGGGGAACAAGGTTAAACCTTGGCAAAAGTCCGGGAGAGGTCCGGAAGGCCCTCAAATCCAAGCTCTAAGCTTGTGCTCCCATGGAGTCTTGGAGAGAGAAATGAGAGAGAGAGAGAGCAAGGAGGTAGAGAGAGAGATAGCAAATCAGTTTTGGACTGATTTTTGGGCTATTCCCGACCTTAGGAGTGAGTAAAAAGGGGTGGGAAATGACAAAAATACCCCCACTAACTTTTCCGAAAAACTGCTCTGTGCGGGCCAGTTATCGATAACAGGAAGGGCCTGTTATCGATAACCACATGCGCGGGAAAGATACTAAGGGTTCAATGAACAACCGGTTATCGATAACCTAACGAGCCTGTTATCGATAACCATACACAAGGCAGTTGGTTATCGATAACACAAGGAGTCTGTTATCGATAACTACACGCGCGGGTATTTCTAAGGGGTTCCATCAACAACCAATTATCGATAACATGAAGGCTCCGTTATCGATAACCACATTCTCGGGAAAAAATCTATGAACAACCGGTTATCGATAACCCCTCTACCTAGTTATCAATAAGCAACTCCTCGGTTTCTTATTAGGAAAAACTGTTGCGAACTAAAACGGACATAACTTTTTCATACGAACTCCGATTGAGCTGATTCAAGTCGCATTGGATTCGTAATCGAATCCTCTACCTCATCCTAGGGTCAACCACCTTAAAATCCCACTAGGATTGTATGATAAAATTAAATTAGACTTTAAATCTAATTTAAAATACGAACCGATATTCTGGAAATTCTTTTTGAAATACGGGTCGCTACACTACTACTGCCAGCGAACTGATGATAGGATGACCATGGAAGCAGACTACATCAAATATGTGAAAGAATGTCACAAATGTCAAATCTATGGTGACATAGTGCGAGCGCCTCCAAAAGAGCTCCAAGTGATGGTAGTGATAGAGTTAGGTTTTGATGATGTCTAAACATCTTTCAATTATTCTTACAACTCTTAAATTGAGGATTAGAGAACTTAAAGCCTTAATGATGAAAAACCAATTACTTGACTTATTGAATTGAGGATCAAATAAGAATGGATGTCATATGATCAATTTAGGATGGTGTAGTAATTTTCAAGTCTTCTAAAATATTTAAAACATGATTTTCCGATAATAGAAGCTTGAATTTCTGTTAGAACATTGAAGAAAACCAAATTTGGAACCACACTAGGCACCGACAGCAAGACCGACTGCAGGACCGGTCGCAGGACTGAATCCACTGATGGATCTGCCGGTCCATCTACCAGTCTGCAGAAGTTGAAAAATTAAATTGAAATTGAGATGGTTTGGAACGTTATTCGTCTAGAATCTTATTCTTAAATAAAATTCAACTTGTTTAAACTAATTATCAATTCAATTTGAATTCTAAAATGTCTTGGTTTGACTTATATAAAAAGATTTGTCCCTTTTCCAAATATGGGTCCTTTGTCTTTGCTTCAGACAGAAAGGTTGGTTTCCTTGTTCATGCTTATGTCTCTGGATCTATTCTGAATCACTGAAGCTACAACTTTTGTGTTTTGTCTCATTGCCTATGCGTTTGAAAAAACCATCCGTTAGTTCATATATGTAAAACAAGAGTTTAAAATGTTTGAGATAGCTACTGATATAGAATTGTCGAGAGAGAGAGAGAGTGTAAGAAGGGTCATTCCTTCATTGTCTAAGGTTGTTGAGAGAGTGCAAGGGGTGTTCTGGTGTCTAAGGCTGTTGTGAGTGTTTTGGATAGTAGGATTAGCCGAGAGTTGAGAGGGTGAGCTGGGAGTTATCTTGAGGAAGTCCATTCTTTCAAAGGGAGCAACAGAAGGCTATTGAGAAGGTTCAACAGTCCTCTCCAACCTCACATTCTGGTAAAAACAAAACAGTAAGTTCTCTCTTCTCCATTGTTCCCCATTGATTAGTATACACTCTCAAACTCTTGAACAAAAACTAGTAAGCCTACTTTTCTTTTGTGCTACATTGTTAAGAAAGAGCTTAGATAGGAGTTTTACAAAAACAGTAGGAGGTTCCCTCCCACACCATATCACCTCACACACTCTCAATGGCATATTTGAAGTGATGTTGAGAATATATTCCATGCTTATCCTTACTCTTATATTGGCATATTATGATATGGATTTAAGCTTGGAATGGTGATAGATGATAACACATGTGCTTCACGGTTTACATATTTTGAAATGACTTAGTGAAAAACATGACTTGCCTCTAGTTAAGAACATCTTTGTGGTAGCTCTCCTACATGTATGAATACCCCTATGCAAGATTTATAATAATCTCTCTTATGCTTCAATGTCATATTTAAAATCACATGCTTAAAATATCCTTGTTGAAAAAATGTTTATGGATGAAATCACATGTTAAGATATAATCAATATTCGCTTAAGAAAATCATTCTTGAAAAAGGGATTATGCTCACTTGTTAAATTACTCTTGAATAAAGACTAACACTCATGCATGCAACAAAATATAACTTATGGTAGATCTTTTATGTTGCTATTTCCTTACTTTGCAAAGCTTGATAATATGCCTTGGTATAGTTCCTCTCTTTGAGCTTTCACATGTTACATTCTAAAGTAAGGACAATATAGCTTGCAAAAACATTAAGGGCTTTCATTGGAAGCAAACAATTAAAAGAGCATCATAAAAGCAAACACCGAAGAGTAGTTTGCTAGGAGCTATTTATGCCTTTGTACTTCATGTTGTAAACCTACTTACATTTCAGTTGTAAAAGTTCAATAGGTTACATCTCCAAGAATTAGATCCTTGAGAAGGCTACTTTGAGGATTAGGGGATACTTCACTTATAAGAATTCTCCTAGGACTTGTGCTTAATTGGCCAATATTTATAGAGTCCAGTAGTACTTCACCGTGCTACTTGAGATCTCTCATGAGCATTGATTTTCAATCTATTGAGAGAGTTTGACAGGGGGTGTGCTTTGACTATAGAACATCTCTTGGTTTTCTATCTTTCCAGCCATACACGTGTATTACACTTTCACAAATACCTACCCAGTGAGATTTGAGCTATATTCACTGTGTGATCGAGTGGGAAAGGGGAAACGCCCTTGGGTAGAGTTCTTAGAGCGTTATAGGCACAAGCTTTATACTTTTGACCTTTACAGTTGTTCCCCCATAAACCTATACCTCGCGTTGGTATAGTCAGAACTTGCATTTGTCCCCAAAGGGGGTTAGGAAGATGAGTCTGCGTGTACTCTATAGTTGAGGTTACCCTAGATTAAATAAAAGTTACAAAGATAGGTTCACGTTTATCTCTTTAAAGATTATATAGTGGATACCGATGTGCTCTCAAAAGGAAATACACCGAAGAGTGGACTAAGCAATTACTGAACCACTATAAAAATTTTGGTGTCAAATTTCTCTTCCTTATCTCTGCTTTACTTACTTGCACTCTATTTAATATTTCTGTGTTTGTTGTTTATTAATTTTTTAAATAATAGAAAAGTCAGAAACACCTATTCATCCCCCCTCTAGGTGCAATATCAGGTAGCACCCTGACTTTTCTCAGCCTGGGGCATTGACGTAATCAATGTTATTCATCCAAAAGTGTCCAATTGTCATCAATTTATATTGGTAGCAATTGACTATTTTACCAAGTAGATAGAAGCTGCCAGCTTTGCACATGTGACCGAGAGGGTAATCACCCACTTCATCAGGAACAACATCATTTGCCGCTATGGCTCCCCAGAATCTTTGGTGACCGACAATGCAAAGAACCTCCATAGCTCTCTGATGGAAAAATTATGCTCCCAATTCAACATCAAACATCAAAATTCTACTGTTTATTGTCTGCAAATGAACGATGCAGTAGAAGCGACCAATAAAAACATCAAGAGAAGCATTCGCAAGATGATAGAAACCCACCAGGACTGGTATGAAAAGCTTCATTATGCTCTCATGTCCTATCGTACATCAACGCGAACATCGACTGGGGCAACACCATTCTCTTTTGTGTACGGTTATGAAGTAGTCATTCTCCCAGAAATTCAAGTCCCTTCCTTGCGGATAATGATGGAAGCAACGTCAGACGACGAAGAATGGGTAAAAGCTCGCCATGATCAACTGCACATTTTAGACGAGAAAAGGATGTAGGCCGTTTATCATTCTCAATGCTATCAAAGGAGGGTCTCAAGAAACTTCATTAAGCATGTACGGCCAAGAGTTTTTCAAGAAGGAGATTTGGTCCTGAAGTAGATTCAACCTATTCAAGAAGAGGCAAAGAGAAAGTTTGCTCCCAACTACCAAGGTCCATACATCGTCACAAAGGTGTTATCGAGCAGAGCTATAATCTTGTCGGAAAAGGATGAGCGGGAATTTCCCCAACCACTAAATGCAGATCTACTCAAATACTATTATGCGTGATGAATAGCGTATTTCAAAAAAAATATAATAATATGAGAATTTGCGATTGTATTTTAATAAAAATGTTTTCTTTTTGCCATTTATTCTAAGACAATTTGAGCGTAATGTTCATTTATATTCTATTGTTTTCTCTCATTGAGGATGGCGAAAATAAAAAAATCAATTCATCAAAAAAAATATGATGATCAAAGCAACCGTCATCCCCTGCACAAAAGCAATAAGGAGATCCCAATTCTCATCCCCTCAAAAAAATCTTTCTTCTCAAAAAGTATTGTGCATGCTCACGATTGCTAGAAATAGGGCAAAAAAGAATTCATCTTTTTAAAATTTTAAAATGCGATTTCTTCAAAAAAAGGAAGAGAAATAAAAAATATCCGATATAGTCAAAACTCGAAAGGAGGCTATAGCAAAAATAGAAAATCCAGTACAGTCAAAACCCGAAAGGGGGCTATGGCAAAAATGGAACAAAAATCCAGTAGAGTTAAAACCCGAAAGAGGGCTGTGGAAAAAATGGAATAAAAATCCAGCATAGTCAAAACCCGAAAAGAGGGCTGAGGTAAAAATGGAAAATCCAGTGCGGTCAAAACCTAAAAGGGAGCCGTAGCAAAAAGGGAAACAAATAAAAAAATCATTATCCAGCATAGTTCCTTTAAAAGAAAGAGCTACGGCAAAAATGGATATAAAAAAATCAGAAAAATGATCGAAAAGCAGAAATGGATCAAAATTGCGAAGGAAAGAAAGTGCGAACACGTCAGTTTATGGGAGATAAAAAATGGATTGCGACCGGAATCAGTCCTCAGTCTTATGTCAATTAGAATCTTGAGTGATTCAAACCCAGAGCGATAAAGGGGTTGAATTATCTTGTGGTAAGATTCTAAGGTCAAATGAACAGAATGGATGAATGAAGGATCCTGTCTGCCGATCGATAAGTAAGGCTTTTCCTTGTACAAAGCATATTTGTTTATTTTTTTATTTCATTGCGCGGAGAAATATAAATGCTTGCGAATATTTCAATTTCTTTATTTGTTATGTTGCAAAGAAACGAAAGCTGTCTACGTAGTAAACGACTAAGAATAAAAGTGCATACACATTTCGAACAAGAAAAGCGAAGGAAATTTTATTGCATGACGAAAAAGAGAACCTCAAAGAAAGCAAAGTACAAATCAAGGAGGACCCCTCTGGCGAAAAAGATTATCCAAAAGTTGGAGGAAAGCAAAGCAAATCTCCTGGTAGCGACGAGTCATAGTGGTGTCAGTCTCAACTCTGGCTAAATCAACATCAACAATGCGGCAAAACATCTCAACAAACGTTTGAATCTGCATCATGTCGGGATAGCCTCCCAGAAAGAGGTGACTCAAAAAGGAGAATCCCCCGCTTAACCTATCTATGGTGCGGAAGTAAACACCTATTTCTATGATCAGATCACGATAAGCATCTTGCAGAATTCTCTCAAAGTCTTCAATTTTAGCCGTTTGATCTCCATGCGAAGAGCCCAACGTCTCTAATTTTTCTTCAAGAAATTTCTTCTACAAAGTAAGATAGTCGACTTGGTCCTGAGTCTCTCCCAGAACCCAATCCAAGTGGGCAAGCTCATTTCCAAGATGAATTATTTCCGAAAGGTTTATTTCATGATCGCGAGAGCGTCGCCTCAGTGATCTCTCCAACTTAGTCACGGCGACGGTAGAACTGGAGGAACTGCGAGCATCATCAAGGGCCACTTGAAGACTGCCCATCATAGCTTCGGTGTCAGAAAGCCGTTGGTTTAATTGACCCAACTCTGTACGGAGCGAATCCCGCTCAGTCCTGGTAGATGAAGAGAAATCAAGAGCCTCGTCCTTTTCCTGACGAAACTGAGTAGTCTGAGTCTGGGAAGCAGCTATCTGAAGGGTGTACCCAGAAGCTTGCTCAGATAAAAACGACATCCATTCTGACAAGGGGATGTGATCTAGGTGAACCGAAAAAAGTAGGGAAGAGTCTGCCTCCAATAAAATCTCAACCGATAGCCAATCCAAGTATGTATCTGATACACCTGGGGCATCTTGAGTTTGCAAAGATGAAATGCACACATGGTGATTCCAAAAAGCGAAGGCCTCGGCAAGAAGAGGGTGAACAAGATTGCCAGAAAAGTCAAAATAATACTTCTCGCTCCTGAAAAGCGAAGAAGATGGGAGAACATCTTGCCGGAGTCCAAATTGCCACATCACTCGGTAACCAAAGTAAGACACAACGCCTCAAAGACCAACCGGCAGAAGAAAAGACAGTCCCAAGCCATGGACTGTAACGACATAATTACGAGCGCTGAAGACCTCAATATCCCAAATAATAGTATCAGGAGTAATGCTCTCCAAAGACTGAACTCAGGAATCTAGATACTGGGACACTGCGTGCAAATTCTGTTGCTGAGCAATCAAGAGCTAAAGGGAGATATCCCGAAACTACCTCAGATGAGAAGAGTGGGTACAGAAAATATGTTCCACGAACCAGACGAAAAGCATCTCTGAACTGCAATAAAGCTGAGGATCATGCATAAACTGATATAGGGTCAGACCATGGAAAGTCTCTGCCAGGATAGATAGAATGATAAATTGGATGTCAACCACAACATCAACATAAAAGGCCATGTGCAAATCAAATAGTCCATCGCTGCGAGAAAAGAATAATCCCGCGAGTAATACAGAGGCAAATGCCTGGAGACGCCAGCGAGAACCAACTCTATCATCAGTTAGTTGGAAGAAATTAGATCCCTCTGGGTCGTAGCGAGATTCGTCACCAAACAGGCCCCACACAAAATTAGGATGGACTGTCAAAATACCATCAACTTCCTCAATAATCAGAGATGACCTTCTCAAACCTGTCAGACAGCGACGATAGTACGGGCTTTCTTACCAAAATAAAACCGGACTAGAACCTCTAGAGAAGACCTCATCTTCTTCATAAAATGGTACTCCTCGATAGTAGAAGTCAGCTCGTAAAGCCTAAAGCAAAACAGGCTTAGCGAGGGAACCCAATAGCAAATGATGCTAACAGGAAATCTTGGGCCACCATAATAGAGAGCAAGCTCGCAAGTCCACCGAAGACCTGCTTGAACTGAAGACGCTCAACGGAGATGAAAGAAGTCCACCATGTCAATAGCAAGGCGAGAAAAGCTGTCGAAAAAGCCATTCTATATGGCACATGCACAAATATAAGTATCTTTTTTATTTTAGCATAAGCGAGATATATAATGCAAAAAGAAAAAGCGAGACAAGATAAACAAAAAAATCAGATATATCAATGCGAAAATAATACTATAATATATATATATATGCGAGTACATCATAACTGGTACATCAAAAAAGAAAAGAAAGAAAGAAAAAGAAAAGAAAAGGATGTAAAACTGCAAGAATCAGATATCCCTGATGCGGCTATTGTCAGATCCATCCCTACTGGACCCAGGTCTCCGCCGCCCGTCCACAGAATCGCGAAGAGGATCCGGTGCATCTTGCCAAAGAAAGAGAAAAGCATCAGAAACAATAGAAATATATATCAAAGCGAAAAATAGCAGCAAAAGACAATCAAACAAAAGCATCATACCTGATCCTGTGGCGGTCGAGGAACAGAAGGAGGAAAGCCCCATCCTGACAAAGTCCCTGGACCAGATCCGCTCTGACACATCCAGTGCTGAAACTGCTAGAACTGCTCAAACTGCTCTCTCTGTCTCTCCATCTGAGCCTGCAAGTCGCAGTACTGCTGGCCAGAAACCACATCTCTGGAGCCACCTAGGTCCTGGAAGAACCGCTCCTGCTCTGCTCCAATCGACTGTCCCCCGCGAACTGAGGTCATAGTGGTGAATCGACCAATGGAAACACGACCGAACCATAAAGCACAATCCCCTACAATCATCCAGCCTCGAACATCGACAAGACCAGGAGCGGTTGAAAGTGCACGTCCAAAAATAGAAACAGAGGGACTGTCTAGAATACGAATCTCGCCAGTCACCTAGTGTCAGTAGTGATTTCCCATGTACAGCTCCAAAGAGGTGAAAGAAAAGAAAGCACACCTATTGCGAGATAGAAGTAGCTTTAGGGCATAATAATCATCATCAATCAGGTGATGGAAAGGCTACCAAGTGATCTGATCAGGCGTGATCAGTTCTAGCTGCGAGCGAAGTATGACAAATCCAATAGATCGACAGTGCGTGTCGAGGGTCGGGGCCAGCGAAGTACTCTCGGAAAAGCTCCAGGACCCAGTGAAGAAATCGATCAAGCAACACTCATGCGCTCATAAGACCACCAAAGCAAAAAGGGCCAAAACCCAAGCTGAGTAGGAGTGGGACAACTCACTCTGCATCGCATGGCCTGTAGGAAGGTAGTGAAAGTGAAAGAGCCCCAGTCGAAGCGAGCCTCGTCAGCAAAGTCAACCATGCTAACATAGGCGACAAAGAACTTAGTGCATTGTTGCTCAAGAAGCATGACACTAAGAGGAGAAACAAGAGTCTCTGGCGACGCTGGTACAAAGTAGGGCCATCTATAGGGACGGTGTATAAGAAAGGCCATCTGAGTAAAACTGAACCAGGTATGCGCTTACTGCTCGGCTTAAAGAGAGAAATGTCGAGAATGCGTTCGAAATCGTCAACAGTCCTGGCAGCCCGACCAACAGGGACCCCACCGAAGCGAAGGCCGATGATAACTGCCCACTCAAAATGAGTGACACCAAGCTCACAATCCCCAAGGTAAAGAGTATCGGTCTCACTGAACCAACATTTTGCCAAAGTAGAAACCAGCATGTGGCGAGCACAGAAGGGGGGGGGGGATAGAAAGGAAGTCTCCAAAACCCTTCTCTACCAAGAAGTCTCTATACACAGGGTGAGCCTCATTATAAATCGTAATGGCCTGGAACCAAGCGTCTCTAAAAATCCTATCGCGAGGAATGGACTATGCTCATAGAAAGACAGAAGGGTGCGAACTCAATCGGGACAACAAGGGAATATCCCGAACTCTCAAACTCTTAAACTCAGGGAGGACCATCCGTCCTCGAAGGGCCTCCCCAACGCCCAAAGCAGAAAACTCGTCAAAGAATCCACAACGAGGCATGCCGGCCTCAGCAGCCTCATCGCTAGAACCACTCTTATTAACATCAAAAAATGGGGGGTCACTAGTCTCTGAATCAGATTGGACTCTCGAAGGACCATCCTGAGATGCAATCTCCTTCCCAGGACGACGACAGGGAGCCATCCTAAAGAAAAATGAATTCAATTAATCAAAAACAGAAAATCAGAAATACATGCACAAATCAGGGGGTATTTTTGATAAAAAAAATTTATCCTTAGCGTAAAGGTCAAATTAATTTTAATCCTAGCGTAAGGGTTAATCGGTGTTCAATTCAATTTTCAGCCTTAGCGTAAAGGTCAAATCAATTTTAATCCTAGCATAAGGGTTAGTCAGCGTTCAATTCAAATTTTAGCCTTAGCGTAAAGGTCAAATCAATTTTCATCCTAACATAAGGATTATCGGCGGTTTTTATCAGCAATTTTTAATCAAATCAAATTTTAATCCTAGCATAAGGGTCAATATGTCATTCAAATTCATTTTAATCCTAGGGTAAGGTTTAATCAGCGATTTTAATTCAATTCAATGCCTTAGCCTAAAGGTCGAATCAATTTTAATCCGAGCATAAAGATTATCGGCGGTCAAATCAATTCTAATTTCAATTGCGGCTATGCAATTTTCGAATTGTGAACTTTGATTCTAATTGCGATCATGCAATTTTCAAATGAGTCAAATGCGAATTTTCAATTTCAACTACAGTTATGCGAATTATGATTGTATCTTAACGAATTTTAATTTCAATTGAGATTATGCGAATTTCAACTGTGTTTAAGCTAATTTTTAATCTCAATCGGCGATTATGTAGATTTCAAAGGCGTTTTAGTAAATTTCAATTTTAATTGCGATCAAGCCGAATGTCAATTTCATTTATGCGAATTTTTAATTTCACGTTATACCCAAAATACTCCCGTCAACTTTTGAAGTGTTGAGCAGTGAGCCCGGATACCAGTATCATAGAAATTCGGGATACTGGTATCATGCAATGCTTTAATCTTGGTGCTCAACTAGAGAGCCCAGATATCGATATCATGGCTTTCTATGATACCGGTATCACAAGAAACCGGTAGCATAGGCCTTCTGGGATACCAATTTCTGAGGCATGCGGTATATTCCAGAGAGCTAGAATACTGATATCATAGGCTTCGGGATATCGATATCTGGGGAGTCTGGCAAAAAATCTGAGACGTTTAATCAGAGACATTTTGGTCATTTGGGGTCATTTTACACAACCCATATATGTGTATATGCCCTAAAAATCCTCCAGAATCCTATCTCATCTTCTCTCTACCTCCATCTCATTTCTCCTCTCAATTCTCTCTCCCTTCTCTCTAGAACTCTAGGAGTTTGGTTGGGATTTGGAGAAAATCCCAAGACTTAATGATGTAGAGGCTTCCGAGATCTTCCTAGTGACATGCATAAAATGTGTGGCTATTGAGGACCCCTCACCTAGGGTGGTGGACGTTTTTGCTCCTAAGGTAGAGTTATCTAACCATTTGATACATATGTATGCGTGTCTCTCTCCCTCTCTCTTTAATTTCCTCAAAATCCATCATTGATGCAAGTAGGTTGTGTCTCGGGTTTTGATTGAGTTTGTAATCGAGTCTAGGAGTCATTACATGGATTGTATGGACTCTCTAGGGTGTCAATTTAATATTTTCATGATTTGATTAAAACCCCCCAAATTTGGTAAAACCCTAATTTGACTTGTTTTTGGAAATTGGGAAAATTTGGGAATTTGATATGGGATTATTCAATTCACACTTGAAATGTTAAATTGGTATCTTTAAACCATTGGAAAACATTGATTTTGGGTCGTTGGGCCTAATTTGAGAAGTTGGAAAAAAGGATTTTGGAAATCAATCGTGGGTGATATAGGATTTTGATCATTTGAGTTGGCTATCTTATATGGGATTTTAATCCCCGGGATTTTGATCCCTGAACGTCATACGTTCACAACATTGCACAATAGGGGTTTGACTTGACCCTCCTGTCGAGTCGGATAATACGAGGAATAAGACGGTTAGTTAGTTGACGAGCTACTAGCGCGGAATTAGCCTAAACTCTATATAAATCATTAAGTGTAATAGAATCTTATTTTGATAAGGAAAGATGATAATAATTTTGGAAAACTCTTATTTTGATAAGGTGATGGATTTGACACGGATACTTGGTCCCTTGGAAAATGTTTTGGAAATAATTGGCCCTTGAGAAAATGTTTTGGAAACAATTGGTCCTTCGGAAAATGTTTTGGAAATAATTGGTCCTTTGGAAAATATTTTGAAAACACTTATCTTTGAACTTGAAGATAATGGAAACAACTCTTAACTTGATAACTCTTTCAAAACCTTTCGGATTCTCCATACATACATCACATATTTATTTCTATATATTAGTACGCATGCACAACATCCATATATATCTTCTGTTTAGATTTCTCTACTAGGTATATACATAACCCTCTATTTTTAAGAAAAGGACCATTGGAGTAGCTTAGAGTGGATTCCTTGCTCACTTGAAGACTTTTGAAGATATTATTGATGTATTGCATTCTTTCTTTTATTTCCGCACTTTTATTTAAGTTAATGGCTCCCGGGTCTGTAATAATTAAAGTAAGACTTTATTTATCATTATCTGCCTGTGATTGACATTATACATGTAATGATGTTGGTATTGGTTGTGATTTTATTTTAGTAGTTTATCTAAAATACTCTAAAATCATCTTATAAATGTTTTAAAATTTCGGGGTCATTACACGGACCCTCCGCTGAACAGTCGGTCGAACGGGAGTTGTTCCCTTGCCACAAGGAAAGCACGAAGTGCTCAGCCGACCGGCATGGTAGCCAGAGGTTTGGGGAGCCAGTTGATCGACGATCCCCATTGTTTAGAGTTGCTTCAGTCACAAGAGAGCCGTTTACTGTACCGGCTCTGACCAGACTCATGAGCGAGATGTTCAGAGTGCTATGAGGCCGGAGGCCCTGGTTGGCTCTTTCCGATATCGTTAGAGCCTGTGTTGGTTGCCCTTTGGTCGTGCGCGTGAGATATTTGTTGGAGGTCCATGAAGACGAAGGCCCTGGATTGCTCCCTGAGATGAACATGGAGGAGTCCGAATTGGCTGATTGGTCCGCCTGCGAGGGACCAGGCCGCCCACACCGGAATCCAGCCACTACAACTGCACACAGTCATAGCCGCATAGAACAGTCTCAATCACGCATGAATGGATATAGCCGCACAGGAACTACTATTTCCCGCACATGAAACATCTTTTATTTACAAGAAAACATCAATCCCGCACTGAAAACAATAGTGTCACGCAGGACAAACAAAAAATGCTGAGCAAAGCACACAAGTGCTGAGCACAACACAAACAATGTTGCACAGAGAACATAAATGCAACGCAGAGCATATAATTGTCGAGCATAGCACACAAAATGCCACACAGACAACATAAGAACAACACAAAACACTTTCATTTTGTAAAAAATCATAGTAGTTTAGGAAAACTTATTTTACACCATTTCATATCCTATCTGCAATTAAACTATTAGAACAGAATGAAATTCCTATATAGTATCGATTAAAAATCTATTTTAAGCTTATTGGATAAATTTTACAATGAACCAAATTCCAAAGAATAATCTATTCAATAAAAAAGAACAGTACAATTGCAAGAAGTGAAATTATAGAAATTGAAATGGAAAACGAAAATAGAAAAGAAACACAAATCGAATCGAGCAAACACTTTCTTCTTAAAACAGATTTGTCGAGTTTCACCGGCATGTTTCCTAGGATAAGACGATCTTGACCACTACCTTTGGAACACTACTGAAAGATAACCTTTGATAATGAACTATGTTTGACTCTCTCTTTCTCTCTCAAGAACGAAACAAGGACTCGAATATTGAGATATTTTTTGAGTGTTTTCTTGTTGCCATAGCAAAAGCTTCAATTTATACATGACTGAGTATCTTGAGCTGAAATAAAGTCTTCAATAGTCTTAAGTAAGAATTGATTTCAGATATCAATTCTCATATTAAAGCCATGAATATAATGGGCAAAATTGTATACTTGGCAATGAATCAGAATATCAAACGGGCAAAACTGAAATATCAGAGAATGAATGTACTGGTTATCACAAGTATCTTCCAACTGACAATTCAATTTAGGCATAATTTTTAAAAATTTCAACTTAACTTTGAACATAAATAAACAAAAAGTACATGTCACAATATAGCGGAGCCAAGATATTAGTTTCAATCAGTACGTAATTACTGCTACAAATCAACTTCAATTGAAAGTTGTTATTCCTATTATTCTTTGCATCTACACAGATCCAACCTTATTATGATCGATGACAGTTCTCTGTATTCTATTACACCAAATCAACATTAGAAAAGAAAAAAAAGCTTTGGAACGAATTGCATATCATACCTCACCCTTTGTTTTGCGCGTATTCCTTAATCACAATCCTTGTTGGTCATGCACGGCAGATCAAAGTCGAGTGTCTTAGTTTCTTTGTTACGGGCCCCTGCAAACCCCAAATTCTCATCCCGACACCTCTTTTTTTTATTCCCTTTCACCCACACACCAAATAATTTCAAACCCTCCCCATTTTCCTCTCCCATATCCTTATTTTGGTCAACACCACATTCCTCATTCATAATCGCGCCAATAACACCGTCCAATCCATCAAGGGTTGATCCACAGCTTCCTCGACGCATGACGTGATTGATTTGATTGGGCCCTAGCTTGACATACTCTGTCAAAAAAATGATGAGCTCTCCACATTGTTTCTTCACCTGAGCGAGCTCTGAAGACAGCAACTCATTCTCTTTCTTAATCTTCTCGTTCTCGCCAGACAATTCAACAAATTGTGTCGGTGCCACCGCCTCGGCACTATTGGATGGTAGAGACGATGTAGAAGTGGTCCCCATGTCGTCGCCGGAATTCGACGGCGATAAAGTACCATCAACGACGGAAGATTTTGCAACCGTTAGGGTTTGAGCGGGAGATGGTGTCAAGGCCTTCCGGCGACGGATTTGCATTAGAAGGTCCCGTTGTCCTCGCTTGAAATTCTCGTTGGCAAATTCCCATTTGTCAGGCACAGTTTTTCGAAATCCCTAAGGAACAGTACAATGCATGATACAATTCATTTAGTATATAGGAAATATTAATTTCTTTACCCCCGAGGGTCCCACGCCATGACCCCGCCACAAGGGTTGAAGATGTGAGGATTAGTAATTGCACGACTCGCCCATAAGTCACACATATAATGTTTGTCCGTTGCTGGTACACCTCCCCCAGAAGCAAGAGTCCAGCCGCATTTTATGCTCCATCTAGGTGGACTCAAACCGACTACACATTGCAGTCCCAGCGAGGATCTGAATTACCCCATTATATGCTCACACCACTGAGCTATATGCCGGGTGAGTATATATCCACAACCTGGCAGTCCCAAGTTTTGAAATTGGGACCTCACGACACTAAGCCGCTTCCCCAAACCACTTGGCTACCTAGGACGGGATAATATTAATTTCTTTACCACACATATTAAGCCTTGTTTTGGCTCAAATTTAGTGAGTTTGAAGACATTTTATATTTTTAAATATTTATTAATTTTGGTATTTTTTTCGTCAAAATATGTCCTTTTATTTGTCTTGACAGGTGAAATCGGAAAAAGCAAAACAAAATGTCACTAAATTTGAAAAAATATTCATGTACATAATGCGATAGACCAAAAAACAAATTTTGACGAAAAACACTTCAAACCAAAAAACGCTTCTCAAATTCGAAATTGAAGGGAATATGATCCGTTACCATTTGTAGCCTCACACACTTAATTAAATCAAGACAGTTTGTTTTGAAATCAGAAAGAGTTTTGCAGTCCTAATTCTAGAATCCTTTATCAACTCTTTACCAAAACAGGTTACTAAGTTTCTTTTCCGATGAAACTGTAAACTTGACTCATGACGAGCTAGACTAATATCAGAAGATTGTCCATTTGTGCTCGCCTTCCAGAAGTAATTTTATATGGGACTTTCTCCCTGTTTAGGTTGGAACAAATAGAGTATTGTATTTTGATCTTAATTATGTGTGTGGTGACAGTTTATAATAATTATTGTAATAGAATATTGAATGATTAAAGTTTTATTTTGAATTTATTTTTGGAATTGATTCTATTATATAAATGATTGATTAAAAACGGAATGATAAAATAAATTTTATATTGCCTATATATATTTATAGTTTTGTGACTTTTTGCAACTAAGTATTTTAGTCACGGAAAGGTCATTGATAATTTATATATATATATATAGTTATGTAATACTAATGTTTTCAATGTTGAATGAAGTAAGCGTACATAAAGTAACTTGGGTTTTTGTGTTTATCCTTTCTGATATCTCTTGGTTTTGATTTGGGGGTATAATTTCGTAACAAAATGTCCCTTTAGCTCCTCGGTTTTTGACGGTATATGTGGCACTGTGTAACGACTCGTATTTTTATAAATATTTCCGGAATTTAATTCGTACCTTAAATCGATTTATAAATCTTGATTTATATTAGTCTCAAAATCTAGTCGTGATTTTGAGGTGGTTGGTGTCACATGAAATTGGACATATTTAGTATGGATTAGAGGTGTTAATCGTATTGGTCATGTGTAATAGATTTCAATGCATAAATGGTCACTTATCACATAGTCAATTATGAACTTTATGAAATTTGGAGGATACTCCATGTATTGAATCATTGCCTTGGTTAGGGAATGGAATTTGAGAACGAACACTCTCACGATTTGAAAATAATGAAATTGACTTGACTTGGTGACCTTGGATCGGTGTGGTAACATGGATAAGGGAATGGATTTACTTGTATGCTGGAATGATCTTGGTTAGATGGATCCCGGGATGGTCGCTCCATCCACGACGTTGTGCACAATGGAGACGTTAACCCTCCCAACGGCCTTTGGGAATGACGGAAGGGAAATGGTTAGTGAGTCGGCCGGCTACTATACCAATCCCGCCCTATCAAAGTTACACCGCAGAAACATGATAATTTGGAAACTTTGGATAACATGGAAGGTCTTGGCAGGTCGCTTCCATCGTGAGTCCATTGTACTAGACCATGAAACAAATGAAAATATGAACCTATCATGAAATGGAAAAGGAATGGCAATCTACTATTATTTCATTTGGGCATTTGGCATGGTAGTTCATGGTCTATGGTGTTGGCATTGGGTCTCACGGAGAGTAATTGTACTCATTGTAGAAATAGATTTGTATAACTGTGGTCACATGGTAGTGGTCGGATCATCGCCTTTGTTGTGTCTCATACATATGCATGTGTTGCATTTTTGACATTTACACACTAGTCCACACCAGTCTTGTACATGCTAGGTGATATATATTTCCTACTTTGGCGTGACACGCCCTTATTTTTCTCCACAGGTTCTGTCCCTTCTCTTGGAGGTCATGAGGCTTAGCATTTGGAAAGGATTTTGAAGAAGCCCCACCTTTATCTTTTATTTATCTTTTAGGCTCCTTTGAGCTTGTAATAGAATAGATGTTTTGTAAAACTATAACTCATTTCTTTCTCTCTCCCTCCTTCTATGGTTTGTATGCACTTTCATTTATCTCTTAATCATGCTCGGATTATCATATTGTGTGATTGGGTAATTATGGATGTATAGTTATCTTCTATAAACTTAATCTAAAAAAAATGGTTTGAAAATTCGGGGCGTGACAACTTGGTATCAAAGTTTTTGGTTTCGAAAACTTAGGCCTTTGGGGAGACTCTTAATCTCAATGGGTTGCATTGTGTGGTTAGTTGCATCATCTAGCATGTGTTATGAATGCATAGAGCATACATTGGCATGATCCATAGGCTTGTGTGAGTCATTGAGTATGCATCGTGCATTGTTTCTTCTCTTGGGTGTAGCTTTGTTGATTGGTTCCGTTATAGTTTAAATCCTTCGAGAATAGTGTTGAGTATTCTCCTTCTTTGATTGATCCATGTTCAGTTGGTTAAGCAAATTCTTGAGTCTTGTCTCGTACACTCATTCTTATAAATCCGTAATCATTTCTTGTAGAAATGGCAAATCATCGTGCTCGAGGAAGGGGTCGTGGTCGCCAGGGTGTGGAAACCCCAGATGCTCACAGTGAGAAAGTTAACGATTGGATGCGTAGATTGGAGAATGAAGTACCTCCTGCTATTCCTGTTCCTGAGGGGTTAGTGGCCCCGAGTCAATTCGCTAGAGAGCTTGCAGCCGCTATGGTCGAAGCTAGCCGAGGTTTTGTCGCTCCGCGGGAGAGTGCGGGTAACCGTACTATTGAGGCTCTGCGAGAATTTCGTCGTATGGATCCTCCTAAGTTTAATGGCGGGGGAGATCCTCTTGAGACAGATCACTGGATATCGGAGATTCGGAAGGTGCTAGATACCTTGGAGATCATGGAGGATAAGCTGTGGATTTCTTTTGTCACTTATCAATTGACAGGCGAGGCGAGTCAGTGGTGGAGTTCTATCCTAGAGATGCGCCGAGGAAGTTTGCTTGCCAGTGGAGATGCTGATCCACAGGCTATTCTTGATCCTGTTCGAGGTATGACGTGGGCCGAGTTTCAGTCAAGCTTCGAGGGGCAGTATTTCCCAGAGAGTTTCAGGGAGCAGTTACGAGAGCAGTTCGAGAAGTTGGAGCAGGGAGCGATGACTGTGTCCCAGTATGCTGCGAAATTTCAAGCATTGTCAAGGTTTGCCACAGACTTGGTGAGTTCCGAGGAGAGGAAGTGTAAGTA